>LXGU01000197.1:0-47781 GCA_001640685.1 Catunica adiposa
ACGCCAAAAACAGTGCTTGAGGTTAGCTCTCAGTCTGAATATCTCGAAAGACGAATTACAAGGCATCAGAGCAGCTCTCCGGCATCTATTATTGAGGCACTTGAGTCTCTTTCCAAGGGAACAAAGGCAATGATGCATAAGATGGCTTTGATGCAGTCTGAGCTCCGACCTTTCGGCAGGCAAATGAGACTATTAGCAAGCGGCGCAGAGTGGCCGAGTCATCGAAAAGTCGTGATCCGGGAGGGTCGGCACGACCGAACGAAAGACGCTGTCAAGAACATGTCAGGTAGTTATTAAGACGTCTGGGGCAGAGTAAGGAAATAATTATTAATTGATCAGATACTTCGTTATCCTTTTTTGAGTGAATCTACAAAGTAGGTTGTATAAAATTGGGGCGCTGCTCGCACGGATTACGCGCTCGCATATCATGTACGTTAGTTGAACTTTGTTAATTGTTAATGACCTCTTACACTCAATGCGGTTAGACCCATTTCTAGTCTGTGTCACGTGATATATTATCTCCATTCTCTCCAGTTCTCTGATGATCCAACGTCATGGCCACACTCCCACTTGTCCAGAATCAACCACTCACTACTAGCACACCAAATTCTCAAAATAATTACCATAAAAATACATAATGCCCACAGTACCAACAATCAACCAATTATCAATTGGCACCTTTGTCAACATCGTCCTCAAAGCTGACCAGCCCACCGGCCGCACCGTCGTCGGACCCATCTCCGCCATCCTCACCCACGGAAACCACCCTCGTGGTATCAAAGTCCGCTTAACCGATGGTCGTGTCGGCCGCGTAAAATCCCTCGCCACCACCGCCCAAGCCCGCGGCGAAGAACCGCCAACCCCCGCAGAGCCCGGCGACTTTGGACGCCGGGGCTTCCAATATCGAGGGCGGGACCCCATCAGAGATGGCGAGGGGCCGAAAGAGGGGGAGTATGGGTTTAGAGGGCATCCAGGGGGCGGTCAGTCAATGGGGGGGCGGAGAGGTGGAGGGATGGCGTACAGAGGGCCGGAGGATATCAGGAATGAGGAAACGCCGACCGTGGCGGTGGGGTTAGATGCGTATTTGAAGGTGGGAAAAGGGAAGAAAGGGAAAAAGAAGGGGCAATGGGGGCAGGTGGCGGATCAGGAAAGACCTAATATGGGGGGCTCATCGAGTAGGGGAGAAGAAATACAGAATGAGGTAGTTTTGACGAAGTGTCCAGTTTGTGGGGAGTTTGAAGGGGATGAGCAAGCGGTGGCTCACCATGTAGGGACGCACTTCGGTGAGTGATGAATAGGAGGTCAAAAATCGATTTGTGATACCCAATATATAACAGTCGCTATGTGGTTTATCAAAGGAGGCATCAGATTATACAGTCAATGTCACGATATTATGGAACTGGATTTTTATGTCAAACGAGTGGTTGTTGGAAACCACCTCAATATATATTAAGTTATTATGTGGATGATGCAGTAGATGCTGTGAAGAAGCCAAGGCCAAGCGAAAAAAGAGCAAAACAATGAAGGCAGCGTAATGTTAAACGAATGAAATCAACTACGCGCAGAAAAAGCAAAAATCATTCTCAAGAGTCGTCATCCATGATGGGGATATTAAAGACTTGTACCAGATCCTTCGGTCTGAATCAGACACAAAAGTACTGTACAAAGTCATCCCCAACTATATATGTCTCATCATAACCACTGGGTCCAACCATCTAAGACGACTCAGAGTAGCAGCGGATGTCAACCGGCTTGGGGTTAACGCTGGCGGCATCCGACTCGAAGGTCGAGGGGAGCTCGGCGCAGTAGGGAACAATGTCAACCGAGGCGCAGTCCTTGGGGACCTGGTCCCAGGTGTCAAAGTGCTTCAGGACAGTGTAGACAGCACCGTGGTAGTACTCAAGGGGCTCGCGGCAAGCAGCCCACGAGCCAGGGCCGAGAAGGATCGAGCTACCGTCAGACTGCATGAGGCCGAGCTTGGAAGTAGGGGCGATGCCGGAGACCGAGACACTGTGGTCGGCACTGTAGTTGATGACATACGGGGGCCAGGTGGTGGTGAAGGTGGGAGAACCGGAGCCGGCAGCGGTGGCGTTCTGGTAGAAGGTGAAGCCAGTGCTGTCGAAGCTAGCAACGTTGAGGCCGGCACCGACGTGGAGACCAGAGATGTAGGTGCCAGCAACGGAAGAGAGGTTGCTGTCGGTGACGGCGGGGTTGGCGTTGACGGAGACCTTGAACTTGACAGCCTTGGCGGTGGTGGCGGTGGTGGTGTCACGCTTAGGGATGGTGGCAGCGGTGGCAGCGGTGGCAGCGATGAGGATGGTAGAGGCACGCATTTTGAGGGATGAAGTGGGTTGGTTGGTTGATTGAAAGAATGTAGAGCAAGTAAGGGAGTGAAATAGTAATGAAGGGCGAGGCCTAGGATATAAGAGTGAAGATGGAAGAGATTGAATGTGGTGATGTAGAATGAAGAGAGGACAGGAATAGACAAAATGAACGGGGCGGCGAGTCCTCTTTATACAAAAAGCTAAGAAGCTATTCCCATATGGTCTGTGGCTTGTATCTCAAATTGGAAGAGAAAAGAGCAAATCGCCAATCTCCGTTCCGTTATTGATGTCAGACTGGGAAGTGACTAACACGGTAGGTACCACAAAGATTTTGGGCTATGTCAGGTCCCTTCTGCCAAAGCACCTACAATACGAGCAATTGCTCCAAGAACCCTCCCCAGGTTTACTAATAGGGCAGGCACAGTATTACAAGGATGATTGCCATATTTGGAAACGTTACATGTATATCATCGTGGGTCTCTGGGGTCATTGGAGATCTTTAGGAGTTTATTCGCTGAATCTGAGGAAAATAGCCAGGAGATACGACGATTGGGCCTTTTTCCATTGGGGGTAGAGGACGAGATGGGGCTGGAATAGGTATTCTTTGGAGTGGAATGGCAATCTGTGATCCGTGTATCCCCAGATGCTACTTGATGTGGGGATACGTGATCATGCAAGCCTATTGTTGCCTGACACCAACATCGTAACATTCGCTTGGAGCGCATAGCTCATTGACCACCATGTGCTTAAACGCATTGAACTGGTTTTTCTCCATATATATGATGTGTTGGCTATGTACCGGTATGGCGTCGTGGTGAGCTCAGGGGGATTTACAGACGGCATGTCGATTCATGAAATGCATAGAGATGGGGTTTCTCAGTTGCAAGCCTGAAAGCGCTAGGAGGGATGAGCATTGCCACTGTGGTGCCGCTAAGTTTCCATGAGAGTTCAGCCTTCAAAGCTACGATTTAGTGTAAATTCTTGTTCACCCTGTTTCTTCCCGTACTCATCCGGGAGGGTAATTATGATGTGATATCATCAGAGACTAAAGCTTAATGTGATCCCAGAGGCCACCACAGACGAAAAACGAAAATATAATAATCACTATAATAGCCCCAATATATAAAATACATCCCTGCACTATATTTTAACACAGCCTCTTGGTATGAGAGACAAGACCTCACCCAATACACAAAATACCAAGCACCAGAGCTCAGTTGTTCCCGGCCACTTCTTGTAGAATGGTGCATAATCCGTCTTTCCTACTTTCCCGGCAATATGCATATTCCATGTCTCGGGGCCTGCCTTGCCACAGCCCTGTTGCTATCATCCTCTCCAACACTGGCCCCCCGCCACCAACACCAGGCCCGTATCCCTCGTTGAACCCGAGGGATGTGCATGCATTGGCATGTCCACGCACTGTCCTTTGGGACGATGCATGCTCATCAGCATCAAACAATTTCCACGGCTTCTCCTCGCAAATCTTGCCAAAAGCCACATGATGTATGGTGGACCCGATAGCCTCACATACCAGGGACGCCAGTATGGCTATTTTTGGTAGAGAGGAGATCGTCGTTCGTGTTCTGTGGGGGGAGACCAAACGGGAGGGATCGGTGGTACAAGGCCTGGTGTATACACGGGTATACGTAGGTTTGTAACTTAATGTCAGGGTATAGAGATATAGGGGATACTACTCAAAATCATGAGATCTAAGCGGGATACTTACGATATAATGGTAATACAGTGTGTTGAGAGTGAATATTCCGGTACGGCACAGAAGGGGGAAACTGTAGCGAGTACGAGAAATAACACCCTCAGACTCACGAACCGGTCGATCATTAGTTGGGTCGTCATTCACCGCTACGACTGTCAATAGCATACAGAGCCAAACGGGTATTTCGAAAGGCCATGGAAGAGCTTTTGATGTCTAAGGGTGCGTTTTGACGTCATTGTACCGGATGATTCTCGAGGTAACTTTAGTGATGCAGCGTAGCTATAGGAATAGGAGAAACTGCATACAGAAGCTTTGGAAACAGTGCGGATAGCCAATAAATTGAAAAGGGGGTTCATGGTAGTGAGCGTGCGATGGCTTGGCAATAGATGGATTTGGTTGAATCATGGAGGGTTGAATATATGAATACAAATAGATTATCTAGATGTTCATGGGTTAGGGTAGTTCAATTTAGGCTTTGGTATTATCATTATAACATTGTAATAACTAACAATAGTTGCTATACTGTTTTTAACACATGACTAGGGTTCGTGTTATATTTCAAATAGAGGTTGTCATGTAAGGAACCCTTACGTGTGCCGTTGACTGCTTTTATAGGAAGACAAAAAGGCATTTGAATTGTGACCACATGACGGATAAGGGTCCAGTTGAACTAATTTATACACGCTAGTGCGCAATGTGCATAACACCGGTTACATAATCACACAAAATACATGCATGCCGAGATATCCACTTGTCGGGTCACGGCACAATTGACTTAAGTATAAGACTCGCGGATGGCCCATATTACTGCTATACTTAATTGCATTCCTTACAAAATGTCTCAACTGCGGAGCAAACTTCTCCCTCGTCACATCTCATGAGCGTCAAGCGTTATCGCCCGGATAAGGCGGTAAAAGTGCTAGGGTTATCAAGTGTAGGAGGGTTCAGCACCCAATCAGCATTATCTGTTCGGAGCTCGGCAAGAAAGAACTCTTGTCATTAGCTTGATTATTGAACGAGAAAGCAATACGCCATACGTATTTGTTGCGGACATTCTAGATGGCCTGCGCGAAAGTTGCCCTCGAGTTTTCGCCTTCAATCTTCTTTCTTGGTATATCGTCATTGATTCCAACATCGCGGTCGCATCTCTTTCATCACTGTCCCCACCTACACCTTATATATCGTGCTCCCAACCCTAGTCTCGTATCCTCCAATCTGTGCCTGAAGCAAAATCTCGAGCCCTCAACCACGTCTACAGGCGGCTAATCGGCACCGACCCCTCATTCAATCGCGCCGTTGCCCAGACCAACAGCACATAGCCCAGCATTGCATTCCACCCCACGTCGTGGTGAATTTGTTTCTTCCGCCCCGCCAACGCAATCTGCGCGTCATCGGGAATACTTCCTTCGGATTTACCGATAACGAGAATCCTCAAGAGTATTCCGCTCCGCTGTTTCCGCCGAGGCTGTGATCTTTCATTAAACCATAAAACATTTTTTTAACTAAGATTATTTGCATCTTTCTGCGGTTGTGATCTTTGAAATATACTGTTGTGATCGTCATCGGCGGCTGGCGATAATCTCATCAAGCTGTAATTTCTGCCCAGCTAGTCTGATCTAACACAACCACATCTGGTCTAACTCTGGTCAACTGATAACCCCTTCATCAAATTCTGTTTCCGACCAAGACACAGACTCGCAATGTCAGGTTATCCCGGACAAAACTACGGCCCCGGCCACAACCAGCAAGGCGGCTACTACCCGCCGCAACCACAGTATGGCCAACCACAGTATGGCCAACCCCAATACCCCCCGCCCGGTGGCTACCAACAGCCGCCGCCGGTGCCGCAAGGGTATCCGGGGCAATACAGCCAACCTCCATCACAACATTACCAGCAGCCGTCGTCCTATAACCACCACCACCAACAGCAGTATCCGCCGCAGCACCAGCGTGCCTTTTGTGAGTAGAAATCTCCTAGATGGCATATTTGAATTTGAGTCCTAACGATCAACAGCTGGAGGAATGCCACCGCCGCCGCCACAGGGACAACAGCAGTTTGGTTATGGGGCGCCACAGGACTACTCGTTCCAGTATAGTAATTGTACAGGGTCGCGCAAGGCGTTGCTTATTGGGATTAACTATATTGGGACAAAAGCGGCACTACGTGGGTGCATCAATGACGTGAACAACTTGTCAAATTTCCTGATGCAGAACTACGGATACCGTAGAGAGGATATGGTTATCTTGACTGATAACCAAACAAACCAAATGGGCCAGCCCACTCATACGAATATTTTGAGAGCCATGTCGTGGCTAGTTAACGGTGCTAAACCAAATGATTCCTTGTTTTTCCATTACTCGGGTATGTGTAACTTCAAGCTAGCAAATATCAAAAAGCTAGGAACACTTGTGTTAACAAAATATAGGTCACGGAGGTCAAACCAAGGATCTTGACGGCGACGAAGATGATGGCTACGATGAGGTTATCTACCCAGTTGACTTCAAGGTGGCTGGTCACATTGTTGATGATCTCATGCATCACATCCTCGTTCGGTCTCTCCCTGCTGGTGTCCGTCTTACTGCCATCTTTGACTCTTGCCATTCAGGCTCCGCTCTTGACCTCCCCTACGTCTACTCAACGAAAGGCATGCTCAAAGAACCCAATCTCGCCAAAGAAGCCGGGCAAGGCCTGATGTCTGCGGTCACGGCCTACGCGCGTGGGGACCTGGGTGGCATGGCATCGTCCTTGTTCAGATTGGGAAAGAAGGCGATGGGTGGGGACGATGCTTATCAGAAGACGATTAGAACGAAGACGTCACCGGCGGATGTGATTATGTGGTCAGGGAGTAAAGATTCACAAACGAGTGCGGATGCAACGATTGATAGTCAGGCAACGGGGGCGATGAGTTGGGCGTTTATTACGGCGTTAAAGGCAAATCCACAACAAAGCTATGTGCAGTTGTTGACTTCGATTAGAGAGTTGTTGCAGAATAAGTATTCGCAGTTGCCGCAGTTGAGTTCGTCGCATCCGATGGATACGAATTTACTATTCATTATGTAGATGTAGTAGACGGGAATTTCAGGATTGAATATAAGAGGATTGGCTAGTTTAATACCAAGAGAATATGCCGAGAATGTCTGTGACGCAATGGCGACGGTCTTGGCATATCACACAAAAACTGGGGATTCGACCAAGGTTAAAAATGCTAATTTGGGACTCTAATCACAGATGTAAGTTATCATATTGCAAGTTATAATTGATAGTTTTCTCACCTGTGATCCATAACACATGTTTATCACTACACCAGTCAATGACCCTGTTCTCTCCCAGCGATATCTTGTTCCAATGTGGGATATCTCTCCGGAAGCCACCGAGACTCTCAGCGTGTTCCTTAGGAAAAGGGCGGTCGGGGTCACCGGCTGTGGATCTGTGGAAAGTAGGCTGAGAATGGGAATGAGAAAGGGCACTTTTGGAGCCAGAGGATGTGGGCTGGAAGATGATATGTGTGTTGTAGGCTTGGATTATGGTGACAAGAAAATTACAGTTGCGGTTCTGGGAGAGATTTGGAAAATTAATGGATTAGGCTAGGAATGGAGTTCATGTTATTGTTTTTTGTATGAACGTTGTTGTGTTCTTTAGTTAAAACAAAATGTGGACCAAAGCCCGTTGGGAATCGCAGACATATATTAGGTATAAAAGGTACATTTGACTCTTGATTGTGATGTGATAGAAATATGTAGATTTGTTTAGCTCAGCTGAGGATGGCACGAACACCATTGCTCTGCAAATCCGACCGCAATTCAGGCAAATATCCATACATTTAGAGAGAGACACGAGTACTATTAGTTTTCAATGTTTAATACCAGAAATAGCCATCTTGACCCCAATATTCTTCAATTAGGTATGCTGTTCTCTTGCACTCAGCGGCCTCCCAGCCTGATCTCAGGATATTGACCAGCCTGCTTATCTACTACGACGATCATTAAGGCTGTTTCCAGCCTGAGAAGTCTGCGACTTGTGTTATAAAAATAGCTGGAGTCGAAGAGTGCAGTTTTGGCTATTTTATCCCATCTGCCACGACCAAGACATGCTATGCTGTTGTCGATACTGTACTCGATTATAACAACGGCTGGACTTCTTATTTTGATCTCGACGCTCGATTGTAAGTATCCCACTTTGTCACCCCCCATTAGCTTCCACTGCTAACAAACCCTGCCAAGAAAATCGACCTAGGACAGCTCAAAGTTCATTCTATACAACTAGCTCAACCATATAGCACTTAGCCGGCCATATCCTGACATCCTTCTCATTCACTGTCACCAACAAATAACCAGGTTCCTTGCCTTTATATCCGAGAAGCTCTTCGTTCTCCACCGCCATGACAAACCAAAATTCACCGTTCAGCAACCAGGAGCCACTCCAGCGTCCACCTACTCTGATGAAGAAGGGAGAGGCAAAACGGAGCAAGGTCGATCCGGCTCAGCTCCCGACAGAGGATGAACTAATGCAGGACCCAGATGCGTGGTTTGATAATGGCGAGACAAATGTGGATGCGCTATCATTTGAATGGACCAAGGTAATTATGCAGCACCAGATAAAAAATAAAGGCAGTGGGGAGAAAATAGATGATGAATGTGTCCGGCGGGTCATGATTGAGATTGAGAGGTTACAGCATTCAACAGAGGGGTTATTAGGATGTCCCTTTGAACACGCATATCCGCAAGCCGGAGGTTGTACTACCAAGGGCTTTCAAGGGGTGGGAGACCTTAAGTAAGTGATATCAAGGCATTGAATTCAACCCCAAGTGTTCAAGGTATATCTATCTTGTTCTCGTGCCGACTGAGAAATTCACATATATATAGACCCTTAGACTTATACCAACGCATAATGCTAACCCCAGTAAATAGTCAGCATCTTCTCCGAAATCATACTTCGCATAATGCGCAAGGTCATCACTATTTGATGACACAAAGGTGCTTCTATGAGTGGAACAATCGACAATCCGGGACAAACAATACCAAACACAGTCACCTTGCCTGTCGCAACGATAGCTGTCGGGGCTCCAAAAACTCATCTAGCACAATACCGACCATCAAGAAACGTTATTGCGACAGCTGTGAAGAAAAGCGTCATAAGCAGATTACAAAGTTAGCACACACCGTGCTTGGCAGGCGTTGGGAAGAGCTGGTGAAAAGATGCTCTGATGCTAAGAAGAAGTTCCGTAAGTCACTTATTAGGTAGTCTCTCTATCTCTCTCTCTTGGTGAAGGAAACTACAAGAAGACGCCGTGGGTGTTATCCAAGGCGAAAATACCTTGCACTAGGCAACAGAGGCGCATCACATTACTTGGGACGTCCCTGTGGGCGTTGGACGTATATGATAAACGAAACTAACAATTCTTTGCTGGTCCTATATATAGTTCACTTGCAGCCTATCCAGTGCTCCGAAGCTGCAAAACAGGCTGTTATCAACAAGGCTCTCGGTGAAATTGTCGGCCAGCGACTTTCCGGAAACCAAAGAGCGTACATCCGGCAGCCGTTAAACCACTCCTTGATGAGATCGCACTTTACGCCGCCATCTAAAACCCGAGTGGACTTATTTCAGAGGCCTCCATTTCCACAAGAGCTCATAGCGTTTGGATCCCATGGCGGTGGGTCCCTCCAGGGGGACGTTTCGTTCTCTACCATACCTCTCAATGACGACACGCTTTTATACGCAATTGGGACGGGAAACTCGCCAGCCTCCACCAGCACTGGGTCTCAAGAGATACCCTTGGACAGCAGAGTGCCCTATGACAACTATCAGATGGGCACTAGTCAGAATCAGCTTTCCCTGAACATATCTGAATTGACATCTGTGAACAACAACTATCCGTGGGGTAATCAGGGGTCATCGATTCCATCCGTATATGACAATCTTCAGCCTGTGAATATGCCAGGACCAGAGTCTGATCCGGGGTACGTGCGGCAGAATGCGGGGGTAAATGGCAGACACCCGGCGTGGACAATTGCTGGCGAGGTAGGGGATGATGTGATGCTGGATTACAATGAGGTGTATTGTTCGGCTTTCAAAGATGAGTACAACCGGCTACCAAATGTACGGCAATGAATGAATAGCGCCGGAGCCAAGGGACCAATGTTACTCCCACCTGGCGAAGACCATCAGCTCTGAGTCTCTATTGTGATGGGTTTTATTGTTTTCATCCTTTGCGCAACAAACCTGATCCCTGATGAATACCTGGCTTATCCATACAACCCTGTCGCTATTTGACGTCAAGTTGAATCTGAACACATATTGGGGTCATCATATGGCCTTGAATTTATGCCATTGCCCGCCAATGCGCACTTCTTTCATTTTCTTCTTGTTCTTCTTTTTTTTTTTTTTTTTTGAGCGGAGCCAGCCAGAGGTCCTGGTGCGTTGGCCCAACTCGAGTGACCGAGGCCCGATATGGACAATATGCAGATTTGGAAAGCGGGGAAACGCAAGGCCGAAGCAATTACACCCATGCCTGCGTCTAATTGGCCATGTTAACCTTTGAATGGGTATAGGGAAAGAAAATCATTTGCCGATTAGGTATGAGTGTGGGACTTGCAGCTATTAGGCTGACATCCTCACTGATAACGGCGACAGATATATGTGGTAGAATTTATGGGCTTATGCGCGGTGATTGTGTAAATTACAATTAAGTTGTTGAGGAATGCCTTGTTGAAATTACCATTTATTAAAAGTGGCAAAGTTTCTTGTGGCAGCAGGAGATTGGTTTTCTTATACACGGAAGGAATCTTAGATGCATTCGATGAAGCATTAGGCGAGTTCGACAATAACCAAACATATAATATTCATGTCGGCGATTCTAGTACAGTAAATCTAGGTCCGATGTCTCCGGCCATCCCATCATGATTAGCTCCATTGTCCTCCTTGGTCGTCATTTCTCTCGTGACCCGCGCATCCTTTGATGTAAAGTTGTGTTGGCCCTAACCGAGCCATATGAAACTGATTTGTTAGCCCAACGAATTGATAACTGTAAGCCATCATTGTACTGCACGGATGCCCAAAGGGCTGTTTTATCCAAATGCAGGAATTCTGTTCTCAGCCTACTACATTCTGGCCTGCTAACCTTCTCCTCAGGGAACATCCTTCTCATCCCTAGGGCTACTCCGATACCTTGGAGTCTGCTAGCAGCATAGCACTAAGATGGTCCCTGAGGATTGAAGATGGATGGCAACTGGATGTGACGAAGGTTTCGGGGCTTGATAGACAGGCTGGGACTGAAAAGAGCATGTATAGATAGGCAATTAAGCTACTAGGTGACCCTAGAAAACATTAAGAGAAGTTGGCATCTTGACAGTCGGGACCTGTCTGACCGGCTCATCGAGACCAAAGCAAAGACGTCATAAAGTTATAGACAGTATCTTTTGGTATCGATAATGTTCCGGGTCTGCTCTCTGTAAATAGTGTCCACAGGGCCGTCGCTGGGCCTCCAGGTCCAGTCTTGATTTGCTATTTCCCATCCATCGTTTTGTCTACAGCTTTTATGCGCTGCTACCCAAAATACTCAAGCGACCTGACTTGTTGCCCACACATAATCCCCTCGGCTCGATAGACAAAAGTGGTACTGCCACGGCATTACACACCCACCGTCAACTTGAAGGCATAATACTGTCTTGTTTGTAAACTCCGTTTACTTTGCTATAACTCTACCTTATAAATATGTCATTAACGCCGAGCAAAAGGAAAATAAAACAGGTCAAGGAATCTACTTGTCTTCCTCAACGTCTCAGCTTCAGCCCGCTTCAATAATCTTCACTTGTCAACATTGCTAACCCCATACAGTATATGCAGACTCCTTTACTGATTGGCATTTCTGCTTGAGTGAATAACCATTGTTTTTCTTTCCCATAGCCCAATTGATACCCTAGTCTAGCTACCAATCACTCATCAATGGCTTCAGCACCTGATCGCCTGACCCACTCGGCACCCATTTCCTCCACTCCTACCAACCGTGGCCTCCCGGTTGGCCCTCCGGCACCACCGGACTCAACTTTCAAACTAACAAATGATCAGATCAAAGCCAACAGGACTGCGGCTAAGCTGCTGCGAAAACAGCGGATTGATAGCCAGGCCAAGTTTTTCACAGAACTTGTGCTTGAGCTCTCAAAGCCCAAGACTGATGTGCCAAGTGAGAAAGATGTACAAAATTTCCTGAAAGAGTGTGCGAAGTTGGATTTTCCGGAGGTGACCAAATATCCTTGCCCGTTCAGCTTTGAAAGGGCCATGGCCACAGATTGCCATACCAACAGTTTCCCTGAGATTGGCCAGTTGCTGTAAGTGATATTTCCAACATAGTTGGGCCTCAATGTGTTGGAAATTCGATCTGCTAACGCCTGGTTCATGATCCTAGCCAACATATTCGCCGCAAGCATTCCAACTATCCTCCTAAGAAGTCCCCCCGGAAAAGCAAGGATTCAGGCCAAAGCCTGAAGAAGAATAAGGGAACAGCTAAGAAAGCACAACTCAATGACGCTTCTACTCATGACCCTACTCTAGAATTCGACTATGACGACCAAAGCCAGGACGATGATCAAGACAATGATGAAGACACCGAGACTATATCACATCCCCGCGATCATATGCTCGTCATCAGCGAGAAGGGTGAGGAATATCTTCAGAGCTCTCTCTCCAGTGACCTGAGGAAACATGTGAGCACTTGGAAGTCAACAGATAAGCCTTGTGAGGGCGGGAGATGTCGTTATGCAGATAAGACTACCGGGAAGCAAGTGGCTAGCAATGGTGGCGCTGGTACGAGTAGTAATGGCAAGAAAGAACCAAAGAGCCAGAACAAGAAGAACACCGACTCACCGTGTTGCCAGGCCTGCAATGAAGCGAGAGCCGGAAGGTATCACTATGTTTGTGAGAAGTTGTTGTCAGCTGCCAGGTATGAGGCGATTAAAAGTAAGATTGCTGATGAGGACTGGAAGAGAAGTAAGTATATAGAAGCCCGTGCCGACAACTTGTGATGGCATATCGCCTCTGAAAATGAGTTGCTAATTGAATGGGATGACTTTAGTTCATGAAACCCGTAAGGTAGCTCACGATGCCGACATCGTTTCCCTCGCTGTCAAAATGGCCGAAGAATACATATGGAGAAAGACGCACCAAGCCCAAGGCCACACAACGCTAGCCCCAATGCTCCATGTTGACCTTGCCGGCCTAGGCGGCGTATCGGACCATAAACCTAAGTCTTTGTCATATGACCATTCAACTAGCTACAGCATGAGCAACACCACAGCCAAACCACAGCCCAGCTTCAAATATATCGAGATGGCTACACCCACAAATCAGGATAATTTGGCACAGATAAGAAATCCAGCCAAGCGAATTGCTACCGATGACATCGATATCGGGAGAGACAAAAACGCAAGGACTCAGAGTAACCAAGAGGCCATGAGATTCCCGGCCTTTAATATCTATGCCGTTACCGAAAACCTAACTACCAACGACGATATGGTAAACATATCGGGGCTCGAGCACATGCAACCAAATAAACAGCGGACGCAGGTGGAAAATATCAGGGGGCTTGTTTCAACACACGGTCTTGTGATGCCTGGAGAAAACCCGCAACATAAGTATGCGATGCCAATGACGGGTCAGAACAATGTAATTGAGATGCATCAGGAGGGTGGTATGGGGTTCTCAGATCAGGGAAATTACATGTCGGGGCTCCCGCCGTGGCCGAATATGAGGGGGAATATAAGGGGGAATATGAGGGGGAATATGGGAGTGAATATGGGAGTGAATATGGGAGTGAATATGGGAGTGGATATGGGAATGAATATGGGAGTGGATATGGGAGTCAATATGGTAGCAAATATGGGGGCAAATATGGCGAATATGGGGGCGAATATGATGAATGGGGTTCAGATTCCTGCATATAGGAGTAACATACCGTTTGGTGACAGCGGGTCGGATGGGTTTTTTGGTGGCGGTGGTCATTCGGGTGGTATGAATGGACTTGGGGACTTCTTTTACGATGGGACTAAGTGAGCGGGGACATGGCATTAGCAAACTACACGATGTATGGCCGGTGTTCGAGAGGCCGGGCTGAGAGATGAGTTTGTAGAGCAAGGATGTTTCAAGATTTATACACATTGGATCCTTTCATTCGTTTATTTGATTTAATTTCTTTTGTCAACTTTTTTTTTCATATATTGTTGTTCTATCCATCTAAGCGAGTGTCTGTCGTAACTGCGCCTATCGTGACTAACTGTTTCGTTGTGACACTAGCTAATTTTCTCCGATGACCTTCACCTCGCACAAGGTTAGTATGCTGGGATACTTGAAGACCGGGGATACTTGACCGGTTGGTCAGGGGCAGTGCGGATCGAAGGCTTGTTTGACTGCGGGAGATTGTCGGGAGAAAGGGAAACGATTGATCAGTTTTGGCAGTAGTTTTGGCAGATTATTAATCAGAAGATGTCGAACATGTCGCTAATAAGGCTACGGCTTAATTAGAGGTGGAAGTTGGAGTTGGAGTTGAGTGGGGATGCAATCAGGCTGCAGCAGAACGAGGCCTCTTTGGAGAGATGGATAGAATAAGAAAGAGACACATGACAAAGATAGATTTTTATTTTGGACTCATTGGGTTTCAATGTCAACGGTACCATATTTACCAAAGGAATGGTTCACTGAATCAGGAACACATCATGTCACCCAACCAGATCTGAGGAATCCGGAACGGGTAATGAGGGGCAAGATCCGTGCTCGCAATCTTTGGAGTGACATGTGTGGACCCTGACATCCTGTTGACATTCAAGCGCTTTATCCAAGGGCAAAATCCGGGTTTTCGGTAATAACAAGGAGCCAGCTGTCCTGGTTGCAGATTAAAGGGTTTAAGCGGAAGCTAAATATTTTCTCGAATCGCTGGGTTTTGTCACGATCACAGTCTTGGCGGTGAGGGAGGCGACAATGGAGAACCCTTAGAGTATAACCCTCCAAGGGATGACTCGCAGCAACGCTAATAAAAACTACCTAAAATGAACCCAACGGCTGCGCAATTTCCGACTAGTTCCTGAATGGAATATCTTCAACAAATAATCAGTAAGATATGATGACAAAGAAATCTCCCATCGAACCAGCGGATGCGTTCCACCCAGGTGCATGGCTACAACCCGCCAATCTACACCATTACCCAAATACCCCATCACCATCCTTTAACCTTTTACCAACCGTCAATCCTTACAGATCCTCCACTGGCCCAGGATCCCTCGCCATCCCAACGATTTGGAGCCTGCCTACAATTCCAAGTCGGCGAACATTTTAGTCGCGAATCCCAACCACGCAGGCGGAGCACATTTCGACCTAGATCGAGACTTGCCCCCTAGGAAATTTTACCCACTTATAACTTAGACTACCGGGGAGGATGCTCAGCGGCACGTCAAGCGAAAGTTTGGAGATGATTGTAAGCACAGCGGTGTAATGATCATCAAAGTCACAGCTGTGATTTTGGGTTAGCGGAGGGCCTAAGGGTTGGCCTGTGTAAGTGATCAGGCTTGCGAATATGTTTGGATGGTCTGAGAGGAACATATATGAACGTGGGATCGCTTGTCACGGGTGCACCTGATAGTTTGCTGCAGTTCCACTGTTATCCGTTACTAGCTATTGTCGTTTGGTTCTTGGGTTGATGCCAAGCTTTTTTCCAAGGGCATCCTCCTTGCTCAAAAACTCTAGAAGTTCCCCAACCAGCTACGAGAAACACATCGCTTGGCTCTACTATATTGCCTTATCAGGCCATCCTATCCTAGTCCTTCTACCTAACCATACATAAGGTCGTCTCACGCCATTCCTTCATCAAGCCGTCATCACAACAGTCATCTGCAACCCGCCCCTCTTGGCGCTCTGCCTGTTTCTTGACCCAAAGTGTCGGATATTTCATTCTAAATCCACGGCCATGTTGCCTTCATCGCGGAAGCGCCCGCACCCAGACTCGGAATCTCCGCTATCGTCAGGTGGTCGTTCGTACCATGAGGCTCTCTCTGACATCAATGAAGATCCGGAGCATCTCCAAGCCGTCGTGGAGGCACTGTCTATTGCTAATGAGCTGGCTGAACTAGCGTATGAAAAGGCCTTATCTGGGTTGCTCTTCTTCCTTAACAAGCGGAGTGGCGGGATATTTGAGAAAGAGGATATTACTCCAGAAGAGGTACTGGAACTCCGTACAAGGTTGCACGACTTGCAATATCCCGAAAACAAAGCTGATGAAAAGTTTATCTGTCCATGGCACATCATCTACCCAACCGAAGCAACATGCGTCTCGAAAGGGAACACCGTCGCCTCTGACTTTAAGTAAGCGATCCCGTCCGGAAGCCCCCTTTCTATATACCCAACAGACCTTCAGCTAACCCCGTCCACTCCAGCCAACACT
The DNA here is from genome assembly GCA_001640685.1 of Catunica adiposa. Lineage (NCBI taxonomy): Eukaryota > Fungi > Ascomycota > Sordariomycetes > Microascales > Ceratocystidaceae > Catunica > Catunica adiposa. Next base: position 16,461 of record LXGU01000197.1, read on the forward strand.
TTGGCCGCTACCATACCGCGAAACCTTTGCCATCTTCATCAGCAAGTCCCGGGCCTCCGGAATTCATGCTTATGCTGCCATCATCTGAAGCCTCATGGCTTGAAATGAAAAAAAGACGATTGTGTAAATGGCGGCCTGAATGGTGTCGGGTCGACTGTGTATCGAGATTGCCTAGTATCGAACAGGAGGCAAGCGGAAAGAAAATGTGCGACCAATGCGATCCAGAACTCATGCAATATAACCAATGGAACAGGATCGTCAGGATTGTCTTGGGGCGCAAGACGTATGAATTGATGATGGCGAGGGTACCTGAATACCAAAAGCACAAGAGTAAGGAACTATATATACGATCCAACCAGTATCACTTGCTAATGGACCATAGTCCACATTATTAAACGCCATTGGACGGAAAACCAAGAACGGATTGTCTACCTCATGCACGCAGAAAAGGTCATGCACCGCTTAACTGTTACCCGGGCAGTTTCGCCGGCCCCCATTCTTCCAGTCCCCGTCCAAGTTCCCACCGATGGCTCTGCATCACCAGAGCCACCGGCAGATGCATCTGGTGAAATGGACGACCTATGGCACGAAATTCGCGTGAAAAAGGATAGCGATTCGGCATATGGTACGTCGGTGGGGACTAGTACGGAGATCACAAGGTCGGATGATTGGCTTGGGGGGAGCAAATTGGGCGAAGATGGATCTAGATGCAGTGATGGGGATGTAGATGTAGATGGCCATGGGAACAGGAATGGCGGGGACGCTGGCGAGGATATTGACGAAGATGTCGATGCGGAGGGAGAGATTGACGTCGAGATACCAGAGGTTGCGGAAACTGTAGTGGTGGTCACAGACGGCCCGATAGCTGTTGACAATCTAGCATGGTTGGGAAATATCACGGCGCAATACTTGCCACAGGAAGGATGGCTAGATGACTGGATTCAGGACGTGGAGAACGTAGTGTTTGGTGATAACATCTTGTAGATATGTCGCCTAGCAGTTAATCCTCACAATTCCCAATAAGAAGACAACAGCATTCGCAACCATTTCCCAATGACATCCAGACAACCCATAATGTACCGTTCATGCCTCCTGGCCCGCCCTCAATCCTAACTTCTCTTCCACAATCTCCACCAACTCACTCCACTCTTTCATCTTCCCATCTCCTGCATCGCCGCACGCCAAAACCCCCTCTTGTGGCCTATGAACCTCCACCCAATCCCACTCCGCAATTTCCCTTAGCTGCCTCCCAGTCATCGGATGATTCCACATCGCCGTGTTCCCTGCCGGCGCCACCAGTATCTTCTTTGACTGATCCCACGCCCTAACTACCGACGTCAGAAGGTTGTCACTGAGTCCATTAGCTAGTTTAGCTAGCGTATTCAGGGACAATGGGGCAATTAGTAATATGTTGGCCCCTGGTTTGACAAGTCAGTAAGATTGCAAAGATCACAAGTGTTATGTATGGATGTATGAAACTTACACCGGCGTAACTCAATGTGCAAAATAGCACCCCCTCTAACCCATGGCACACTCCATTCCTCATCGTCTCCATATATCCCATCAACGTTCTTCATACCGCGAACCGATTCCAATGGAGGCTGCTCCTCTGCTTGGCCCGCTAGGAAATGTCTCGCAGCATTCGTCATGATGATACGAATAGACAAATTGTCATATTTCCCAAGAGCTCTGATGATAAGTGGTAACTTGATAGTCGCGACGGAGCCAGAGCAGGCGATGAGAAGATGGGTTTTACCATCGTTAATGTGGGCGGCCAGGTCATTGGCGGGGTCTGCTGGGCACAGGGAGATTGTTGACATGGTAGCGGTCAATGGGGTATTTGAAGTGATGAAAATAAGTAAATTCGCGTGAAGATATATTGATGTTTGTTGAGGATGGTGCATACAAAGGTTATCCTTGAGTTCGGCTGTCGATGTCCTATGTCTGTGTGACGTCCGGGATCAGCGGTAAAGTGGACCTTCAATCCTGTGACCGCTGATGCTGATGAATAATCCGTTGAAAGGGAGCATGATTGTAACCGGATTGGTTCGTAAATTTCAAGACAGCAATACTGAATTTACGTTGAAAAAGCATGTGAGAACGAAACTTTTTATTATATACTTTATTTTCTAAACACAAAACGCTTGATTTTTCATTCGTAAATATAGCTAACTATTAAAGCCACGTGATATATGCCTAGGGTCGGACCCTTAGACAACATGACTCGCAGTACCAGTATACAAGTACCCGGCAAGTTTGACACCACCCAATCCCATTATCAATGCCATCAAAAAGTTGACCTCATTGTTGTCTAATAAATCCCACCCATTTAACACTTCTCTGGAAGGCTTGCCAATTCGCTCATCAGCTTTATGATCCCCATTCTTCTCTAGAGTCTGGTCATGAGCCGGGCTTCTGCCAACATCCTTCTTAATGAGCGCTGGGTCTTCGCTATGAACCAACACACGCACACCACCCTCGCCCTCAACAACCTTACCGGTCCGGATATCCCGCACGGTTCGTTGAAAGGTAGCTCCGAGAAGACTGTCGAGGATACTGCCTAACAGACCCCAGATACCCACAGCTCCGACAAACTGTATTTTTTCAAGGATAGTGGCGGTCTGTGAAGTGCAGAAAGGTGTCATCAAGACGGAAACCAACCCAATAATGAGGGCACCAGAAAATCCAGCACCCAATCCGAGAAGCGAAACGCCTCCGTTAGTGCCGTGAGGAACACTGCGAAGAAGACCTGAGGTAATCAGACGGGGCTGGGACTTGGAAAGGATACCTAGTTCAGAGGAGAGGGTATCTGCAGTGACGGCAGCGTAGTTGGCGATAACACCGACAAAGTAAACGTCGCGGGGGAGCCCATAGCAGTGAGTGCCATTGCCGGAAAGCCCGCCAGGACGAGTACGGAGGTCGTAGGCGTGGAGGAGGGTGAAGATGGTAGCCACTAGGGAATTGGCAAAGACTGATTGGATGGTCAGATGTGGTGGTTGGTTATGAGGCTACTTTCAGACATACCTTGAATGTGGGTGCGGGGACCCTCGCCTCCGGTGTTTCCCTTAGCTTGGAGGGTGAGTGTCGCCTTTACATTGTGTTTCACCTATGTCCAAACAGGTGTCAGTAAACTGCGATGATGAGTGCGGTAATAAGGAATCCATGACTAACCTTGGTAGCCCGACTTCCAAGCAGATAGAAAACAATCAATAGTGTAAACGGCAAATTCCACGGATGATAGGCATGAGCGACAGCCGTGACGGCAGCGGCAACTATACCTGCATTCGTCAACGACTTGTGCTTGTGCGCCCGGTAAACAAGCGCAAGAGTCGCAGGTGCGGCAATAGCAACATGCACCATTTCGCCGGCGAGTGAGGAAAGCCGAGAATTAACGGGTCTGATGTAACGATGTATGTATCGCGTATTAGTTCACGATAACCAGAAGGTTTTGATGACTGGAAATAGAAAACAGTCCCAGGAAATAAAATAGAGGATGAAAGCTTGAATGAAGGAGACGATAAGCCAGGTGTCCTCTTGATGACAGAGGCACAAAAGCACAATGTGACAAGCCGCGATGAGAGCGGTGTTTTGATCCTTATATTGGTCCTGTAGCCTGCTCAGAGGGACTTTGCTATTGAAGGAACAGCAAGCACGTTGGCTTGGATGATATACAACACAGAGACAAAGAAAAAAGGGCAGCAATTAAAGACTTGTGATGGATTTTGTAAAGTCCGTTGACAAATGACAAGCTGGTACCTAGTAAAAACTTGTATGTGGCTGTTAAACCCGAGTGTGCTGAATGTAGGCTGCGGAGAGAAAACGAGACTCAAATACAAAAAAGTCTAATCATCAGCATTTGTGTATTACAATGTAAGGGAATCTGGGATTAATGATGGCCCCAATGACCGTAGTTAAAATGGCAGTCTGGAAGCCAAGTGACGTTGTCATCCGCTAAAGAAAGCTCATGGAAGTGTCAGGGAATGTAGCTTGAGACATGTGATGATGCCAGCTGTGGGTCCCACGTGATTTACCTAGGGTCACATCTGTTGGGGTTACTCCATGACGATATGACGACCTTCATGAAGCAACACATTATCAACTAGACGGAATTTCAGTGCGAAGAGTTGAGTTCAGTCGAGACGCTAGTTATCTGGAAATATTATTACCTTGTTAATTGTTGACATGAATGTTAAGCTTGCTATCAAAGCGCACTGACTAGGATACCCTGCTCCGCTCCGATCGATCGGATCCACTATGCCGGGAAGAGCCGATTGGCGCTATTCTAGGGAACTGAAATAGACGCAACAGGGGACCGGAGTGACGACTCCATCAACGTAGAAGCTTGTATTAAGGGTTAACGGAGACTTTCAACAGGGCCGGTGAGTAATCATGTGGCGTTCAACTTCGTGATGACAGGCTGACAGATAGTCACTCTGGCGTGATGAAGACAGTGATTACAAATAGAGAGTGATTTACGGCCCTAAGCGATGGCGTCAATAGGAAGATCATGAGGTGTGGGCGGAGGCTAGCAGATATCGATCCCCAGCTGGAATGCTGTCGAACCAGTCTTTACTCCAATTACCAATGATATCCATCTCACGCCCCAACTGAGCCTCCCCCACACTAGGCACCCACCATCTATTACTATGACCCAATGGATATACATACCTACAATGTACTAGCCTTACAGACCCCCAAAATAGAACCAGAGCTTATAGCATATCGTCGTTCCCAATAGGTTCGGACGTCCGACGTCAGCTTTGCAAATAAACATACCCAATCTAGTGATCCCCATTACAACCCTATTCATCCTCCATGCACTATCTCTTCATAGTTTCGCCGAAAGGACATTTGACATGAAGACAACGGTAGCAGAGGCAATCCCAATAGGATAAGCATAACCCAACCAGATTTCATCATTCCGTCGGTTCCGCCCTGAGGCTCCAGTGCATATAGAAACCCCTTGCAATATCAGCCGGGTTCTAAGAAGGAAATGTTGTGGAAATTTCATGAATATAAAGTTATTACTATTCGCGTGATCCATTTACAAACTAAGGCTCGCACAGAGACATACGTATGCAGAAGGACCCTTCGAGGAAGATAAATATCTCTAAGCGGTGATCAGATTTTTTAAAAGCCTCAATAAGTTGCTGAAAATGAGAACAGAGAAGTGGAAACATGGTGGTATGCGACCTTACTGCATATTATGATTCAACACCGAGAAGTGTTGGCAAGCGGGCCATTCCTATCGAGCGGCTGGCAGGTCTCATACTGGAGCGGTAACAAACATATCGACTGTTTGTATCAACGGGATATAGGGGTTGTCAGTTATGTCAATAAATACAGACCAGAAATTGGGATAACGGGTAAGCTTGCTTGTAGATTTGAGAGGTCATGAGGGCACCGGAGCAGGTTGAATCATGGCAAATATCACTAGATATAGTTATGTTATTATGATAGTCTCTAAGAGATGAGGCGAGTGGTACGGCAGGTGAAATAGCGGTCTAGATGCATGTCTTTATGATGAGACTTTTGGCGTTGGTGGTGAGAATATAAGTAACTGTGAGGAACATGAAGGGATCTAGGGACAAACCACGAGGTATGAACAACCCGGATACTGCTAGTACAAGTCTATAACTATATTGAGCTGATAATCTATAGAATACAGGGCCCATTTGATTGTTGACTAAGGTGGTAGATCATCCCGGATTAGGCTCCGGACCAGGCCCGCTTTTTAAACTCCGGATCTGTATTATCAACGTCATTAAACACCACGATTGAGTCTCACACTTCAGTCTAGCAGATGCAGTATACGCCATATAATTATTCCGAACAAGGAAAGACAATATGTCTGGCCAGTTTCTATTATTGTCTATAACATATCTCCACAATCCCAGACATGGCCATTCGGTATTGAGCGGAATACCCAAATCCAGTACGTGAAACCCAAATCTTGAGTCTGCTTTGAGCCACGATAGAACAAGACATCCCAAGACTACGAAGCTAATTCTTACGCGCCGCTGTAGAGAGATAATGGCAACTAAGTGGAGTCTTTCAATGTTTCCACCTAGTATTGCCTAGGCGATACGTTATCGGGAGCAAAACAACTACACTCGATTGGGCTTCAACCCTAATACATTTACCATCACTAAAATTAAAATGCTCAAGCTGAAGTACAAGATCAAATCCGCGTACTGCAGCTACGATAAGGTCGCTAGCCGTTAATCACTCTCGCACGTACATACACACATGCATCCCACTTTCCAAGCACACATACTCTGAGCCCATCAGGTGTTCACTAACATGCACTAATATCCAAAGAGGAATCCAATCGTATCCAGAACACGGCGTGGCAGGCGGGTATATAGATGGTGTGTCCCCACTATAGCGTGGGCTGACAAACTATGGGTAAGAGGGTGCAGTTCAACATGTGTGAATCGGAAATTCTCTAGCCGTACAGTCTATCATTGGCGGAAAGATAATAAGTCAAATATTGGTCGTAGGCAAATGACGTCAAGGGTAGATTGGGCGGCCATGAATATAGGTTTCGAGTATATGGGAAGGATTCATATAGTGAATAACGGGCGGGTAAAGTACCGGACATGAGAGGAGTTGAGTGGAACAGGTGGGCCTGTGGAAAATTCATCAAGGATTCGCACATCGCTCGTGAATATAGGCTTGATGATTGCTAAGGCTTAAATGTTTTGCCGTTCTTATTAGCGAGAGAGCGAGGTATCGTTTGCACAAGTTAAACGGTCAGGAACTTATGGCCGGCCTAGCAGCGCCGAGTGGGGCCGTTTGGAAAGAGAGTGGTGTTCTGAATGATAATGCACCCGGATTAGGTGAGACTAAGAGCCAATATATATCTCCGGATATAGTGAGATATCCATTATAACTAGATTGGCCATGATACCATATAGTAATATCAAAGTCTGCCAGAATCGGTTGATCTCGACACCCACTCGTCTGACCACACCAAAAAAGAATGCTCCACCCACCCTCCACTGCAAGCCAATCAAACCATCCCCCTCCCCATATCTGCCAGCAAGAGTCCATCTTTCCTCGGCATGTCTTTACTGCTGACTGACGGCTTTTTCCTTCCTAGGTCTCTCTTTTCTCAAGACGGCATACGCCCAGCCCGCTTTATAGGGTTCCCCCACCATCCACCGGCCCCACTAGTACAGGCCGGATCTAGTTGGTTCGGATACTTACAACCTAACAGAATGATGGCCATATCTGGTATGTAGAGTGGGCTCTATAGCACTAAGTAGTAAGTGAGATAGGGCAGAAACATGGATGGGTAATATAGCGGGATGGTGGTGGTAAGAGGAGTAGGAAGTGGGTCGTATAGGGCAGATGGAGGGAAAAAACAAAGGAGTTTACTCAAGGAACGTAACAAGCCTGTGACAAATTGTGGGGAGGAGGATCATTGCGGGATTGTGGTGTTGCGGTAAGTGCTTGTAAGTGGAGGAACAAGCTGTCATCTGGTAAGCAGATAATATTGCTGTTGGGCCACAAATTATGTAAACGCAATCTATACTACTTGATTCTAACAAAGAGCCATACAAAAAACTATTGATACTTGAGTGATAGCCCACTATTGTTATCATGACCGCCACAAAGTCACTGACCGGGAAACTGCATCTTGTCAAGATCTTAATCTCGACACGTCGAGGTACTCCATGCCGTAGTCTTCATTACATTTGCATATATAGATAGAGTTCAAGGCAGAACATATAACTCCCAAAGTGGTCATGAGGAGCACGCAGGGATAGTGAACAATAACAACATTAAGAAAATCTGCACGATGTACGCCCAGATGCAGATTCGTTGGCTTCTGGCGGCCCCATATACAGGAAGTAAAACGCCCATGCAGCGAACGCCATGCATCTTGTACATCCCCAAGTGTCTGAGAAAATAGATATGTCTGATAAGAGATTACATGCCCCACATTCAAACTGTCCAGGTAGCCCAAGATACTAAGTATCTGCATCTCGCTTCGGCTTTTGCAGATCCGCACAGACAAATGCTTTTTCACTAATACTCTTGTCATGGTTAGAGCACTTAGTATGGAGGCCATGTATGCTAATGCAGACCATATGCATAGAAAGGAAAGAATATATGATTATATGTTGCTCGTTCAGTGGCGAACGGGAAGCTCGGAGGACAAGACCGCACATAGAAAGCCAAACTATGGTCGTGATAGGATCTGGATGCAGGAGTGTTTTGTAGGAATATTTTCAGCTGGCCCATGACGGCATGGACTAAAATACTATGGATATTGTGTTTAGATGGATGATACCAAGGATTGTGCGAGTATGGGGTTGACACAAGTTCCTATATAAGGCCATAGCCGATGGCTTATGTGCTTAGCAGTAAGGCTTACATGTAATCAGCGGCTTGTAACCACGGGACTCGAGTTTCATCTTTCCGAGGGAAATAAGAGGCCATTTTTGCTTTCTGGAAGATTACTAGATCAGACAGTCAAGCCTAGTTCATCGCCAGGTTGAGTCGAATCAGCCCCCAACATGCAGAGGATGAGCCCGCTCGCCCTCCATTAGAAATTCAATGTAACACGAAATCCTTCCAAAAAAAGGCCACAATATTTGAGCCGTCTAAGTTTGGAACTATTTTAATCATCCTGTCCATCGTTATCGTGACAATTGGGAGCCTATTTTATCCATGTGGGCCCGTGATCACGATGTTCCTAATCTGTACACGGGCAGCATATCCGGCGAGCCGAGCAACACTAATTCCCGGGGCTACAACCCCTTGTCCGGCACGGCACAGCCCGGGCGTTCTTTGTCAGGCGGGCTGCACCAGTGTGCTCAAGGATGTGGGATAAGTACCAAAAAGGAAGAGAAATGCAACATATAGGGTATGAAGATGAGCAGATGGAGAAGAAGGACCCGTTGGGCGATTGAAAAACAGACTGTATAGGTTTTTTTTTTTCGTGCCTAAAAAAACACAAATTTACAATGTGATGAGGCCGGCGGCGTGACTGGCCGCATGCAGCTCGTATTAAAAAACGCCACGGAGATACAGATTATGTGATTAGGAGAAAGGAGAAAAAGAGAATCTAGCTAAAGCCCATACATGGAATGTTTAAAGCCATAGCGAATGGAGTCTATATGGAAATATTCGTATGATATATACGGTTACTTTAGCAGTCTGCTCGGTTCGAGTATGGTATGATATGGGTAACGTAACTATGCACTGTAACGCAGTTCTCTATCTGGCTGTTGGATCCCGACCATCCAACTGGATGTGCAGATTATCTGTGCATCTTCATGTATGCACGTGTATCTCTGCGCCATACCTTCTACTGGAATTTGGCCTGGTGTGCCTCATGATACTAAGCATGGAGACAATGGCCCGGGAAGATATAATCCGCCATACCAAGGCAGGCTTCCCTCATGTCTCCTTTGTACAACCGTGATTTCGATCACAGGTCATCTGGCTCATCACATAGGGCAATGCACACCAAGCTTCACTCTAGAACCCAATATCACATCTGGTAACCCACCTATACACGAGTCGATGTATATTAACTGTTGTTATATGCGCCGACAAACATGTAGGCGTAGCCTCTGTCACTGTCACTTATCCTTCTGCTGAGACATCGGGCACATAGGGCCACAAGGCCACTTCACAACACACTCTATATCCTGTTTATTGCTTCTTTCAGTAACCATAATGTGTGATGTGTTTAATAATTCTAGAATACCACAAGCTGCTACGTCATATTTCCATCGACCCTTCCTTATTGGTCCAATTCCGCCATCGCTGTCATGATTATGTGTATTGCAACGCCACAGTTCCATAAACCTACTCGATATGCAAGTTGTCATGATGCTCGTCTATACAGGCCGTTGGGCAAGGCTTATGCGGGCGTTCTGTTGGACGGTTGAGTTGTCCAATTGTTACGGGTAAAGACGAGTACCGGTGGCCATGATGGTTCGCTATACATGATAATGCATCTATGATATCATGAAACTTCCGACATTAACGATAAGCAAGTAGGCGAGGGTTGTCTATGGAGGGTTAGCGGACAGGCTAAGAGTCTCTTGTCATGAAAAATGAAGCCTGAATTAGGGGAGAGATTCTGATGGAATGTCGAGTTGCGGCCTGTCTTGGTCTAGACCTTGTTTGTTGGAGAATGAGATTATTACCTTGGCTTGTTGTTGTTTCTTACCTTTCATGGTTGGGGCGTTAACCGAGCCGCCGGAATGGGAAGTCCTACCCCGAATATACTAAATAATTTAAACCTGAATAATAGAAACTACCTTAATACCCAAGGGTCGTGTATGTGGCCCTACATATACAACAGTGTCTATAATAACATACACTTACCAGCATAAACACTGTTTTTAACCAAATGCAGCCCTTATAAATAAAACCCCATCAGGGTAAAATCTTACGGTGAGATAGCCCCAATACGGGAGGCTTTAGCGTTTTAATATATCATGATGCACTCCGCGCAACAGTCTGAATATTTCCATTATACAGTGCTTCACATTCGGCTGTTATTCTGCCAAACAAAACAGCGTTCCGTTGGTCCCCAAACATTGGTTCTCCCAATATAGAAGCTTTCTATCATGTCAATCTTTACATCTCTGGATATCTTATTCAACTTCTGCTCACAAGTCAAGTGCAGCTCGGTGGGTTGCCGAGTGGGTTGGACGGGGGCGAGACTTGCATATGCTGGAAGGGAACAAAGGCAATGTGTCGGATGACGGCAGGAGCTGAATGTTAGAGTTCAATGCGGTGATCGGGACTATATATTAAGGAATAACGATTTGTTACTAAGAAGCGTGATTGATGAAGATGTGGTTCTACTATCGTAGTTTAGTCCTCTCTGGTCATAGAAAATTTTCCGAAGGATGATTATTTTGAGTTTCTCTGTCTCTACTTACATTTTTGCTCGATCTAGTATGGACAGTAACCATCAAATACTAATTTTCCGTGGCTAATCTATAATATAAGAATATAACTGCCCACTACTTTCCTTCTCAAGCTATTAACTTGGTCTACAGCCTGCCAGCTCTGGCTGATGGCCACGATGGTTGTCAACAAGGCAGGCTATTGCAGGTTATTGTTAGACACAACCAAACTTTTAACACTGGCCGTCCTTATGCATATGGGGATCGACAGACCGATGGACAACTTGGTGTATAGGCGTTACAACGCAAAGAGGTATCATCCTGTGTGGGTCCGAATCTAGAAAGCAGTAGCAAAATACAAGTGATAGGTACGTACAGGGTTGCTTGCTTGTATGCATGAGGCAGGCCGTTGTCTTGAACGTTGTCAATGTCTTTGTTTCGCGTGCCCATGGCTCCTTGATCTTTTGGTAATAGATTTAGCCCCCATTTTTGTCCTGAATATATGAGAAGTTTTTGTCAGAGGCCACATTAGATATTATAAAGACGTATGCGATTATTTACAAACCAAGCTCAAGGGTATGTTGTGTCACTATCAAGTACCAAACATGGCACATAGCTCTAGACTGCCCTTAACTAGCACAATATGCCAAACAGGCCTTGATCTCCTATTGACCAATGTGAAGGGTGCTATCTCCAACTTCTGTTATAGCGCCGGCCATCACGGACAACTGTAATACGGTGTCATCCCGGTTCGGCGGCCGGCTTCACCAACTTGCCTGACCGCATTGAATATGCAAACCTGCCCAATGCCGATCATTCTTACCAGGTTCTCCTCATGGCCCGCCATTTCATCTCTCGCGTAACATCACTGCCTCTCTAATAAAAGAAAACTAACAAGCAATGCAAACTGTCCCGGTTCTATCGCAGACAATCCATCGCCTAAAGCAACCCTACCAGCATCTGACTGATTAATGTGCAGACCTGCTTACCGGATCGGCATATTCCCTTACCAGATTCAGAGTCATTATTATCAGGAAGCGGCTGGTGAGTCGCGGTGAATATGTAGCTTATTCTGATATATGGATTGTGACGAGACACTGGATGCCGAGGGGATGTGTCAAGGCTTGGGTTGGGTTGCTGATACAGGACAAATACGAAATATTTGGTACCGGATGTGGGAAGGTGGAAATTTTGGATTATCTTTGACGGGCAGGCGGCAATTACACGAGATAATCTGTGGTGGAGGGAGTTACTAAGAGGAAATATACGCTGTGATAGTGAGGTTTAGATGAGACAGGACGCGAAATCACGACAAGTCAGGTTCCGGAAGAGGCTTTTATGAGGAAGATTTCTTGGCTTTCGGAGATATTTTAGAAAGCTCCAAGGAATTTTAAAGCCATGACATGTTCCTGTATACCATCACATACTTATAATGGTCCTTCAAAGTAAAAGTTGACAAATTGTACTCATGCAGTACAGCGCGGCTCTGGAATATTGTTCTAAACAAGCTTACAAAAGGAGCCGCATGCATTAGTAGGGTTGCCAGCCCTATAAACAAGCCTTGTTTATGCAGAGCTTTATTGCATTTCGTCAAGTTAATAAACATATGGGTTTGGCACATTCCAAGACCCTCGGGGAATAGGAAACCAAGGATGATTCACAGCAAGGTATTATTTTCTTCCCTTATCTGATTAATACACCTTCTACATTACATGGTCCCTTGCACCCAACAGTCCATGGTATTTCCTTCATCTTGTCAACACAACATTATTTCCATTGCCAGTAGTCCTAGTAAATTCCTGCCTTGAGCCTACTTCCCCACATGTCTTTCTTAGTCAGTGGCGTATATATACAATACCTCCGAACCAAATTTCCCTATAGAACATTTATCAGCTCCCAGTTTGTATCACCTCCAGTACCGGAGGAGGTTCTCGTCAATGCGATGATCACGTTTAGCCCAAATTATTGGATCCTCAATTTTCCCGCTTGGGCCATCGTCCTTTCATCCACCCCATTCTATTACCCCCCGTAGCAAACTAAATCACATTATATTCACGGCATATAAGTAGCCGAATGCGGATGTGTCTCGGCAGCCACTATCAGCAATGTCTTCTGCACAACACAACGTAGTTCATTGCGAACCATGAGATCACGTATAGGGACACCCATAAAGGCAATGGGCGAGGGGGAGTTCGTGCGAGGGTTCCAGATGGTCTTACGTTTAATGATTGGGGCGAGTGAAGGGGACCCGCTTGGAGTGTTTGGTGCTGACGTGATGGGCTTGGAAAATGTGAATGGGGTGTTCTGGGCTACCTACGGGTGTCAGGAGTTCTGGTGCGACGGGGCAGTACACCATGTTCGGCGCTTTGGCAGCAGGAAAAGTGGTCGTTATGGATGAACTGGGGATACAAGGTTGGGGAGGGTTACGGAGCATTAATATTGGTGGGTAGTGGGATGATTACTAGGTTTGGCAACGCGAGTTTTATGTGGTCAATGTGATAGGCTTGCAAATATATATCTGTGTATGAGTGTGAATATAAGGGTGTGTGTGTGTGTAAATGTGTGCGAATGTGGATTTTCCAATATCTATTGCACGGATATCAAAACGGATAATATTGGCTGTGCTGCTCGGTGTTAGTAGGGGCTGCATTCGACGTAGTAGGAATCTTCATAGTGGGTGCCTGTGCACATGCTACCGATATTGATCTAGGCTCCACGACGTATAGCCAAATCGTAATCTAACCCATAGCCTTCTCAACAGCCCCCGTCTCATGTACTCCGCATGGTGTGTATCACAGCATACTCTCTCACCCAACGCCATCACTCGCCATATCCACCGCATATTATCTACCCAATGTCCCCTCAGCCAACACAGTCGGCTGCCATGTCGTGGGACTTTCCCGCATCCTACAAGGTCTCAACGAGCCAAGTAAATTGGAGATGACCTCGACTATCTCGTCCTTTTTCGGCCTAGACGTGGCAGGATGTGGATGAGACCATACTTGATAAAGAAGGGGACTCGTTGGTGGGGATGGGTCTGGGGATACGAAGAGAGAACAGAGGGTGGCTAGTTATGCATGAATGGCGTCTGTGTGCTGGATAAAGCACATACAAGAGAAATGGTAAAATTTAGTTGTTAAAGGTCTAGCTGGTAATGTCGAGGGAGGTTGAAGTAGAGTTGAGCGTGCGGGGAAGGTGGGATTCAGGGGATGAACTGGACTGGGGGAAGGAGCCCCGCGTGTTTGTGGGAGGTTCCTAGATATTTTGGGAAACTGCATTTTTTTACGTCTGCAATCATGAGAACTGGGGATCAACATGAGCGGCATTGGGATAAAGCATTCAATGTGAATAATGTGTACAGATTGGGACTTTATTTAGATGTGGCAATATGCATCTAGATAGATGAGAGACCAAATATCGTGCAAAGAATTCAACAAGAGTAACACATGGCTGGGAACGTTTAGAAATACGGAAATATTATTATGAGAAAAGAAGTATTGGCCACGAGGGCATTAATGTCTGTGTATTGCTAAGAACGCGCGTGGGATGGTTCTCACATTCAAGTAGACTTGGCACAAGGACTCGAAGTAGATAACAAGGAAAGAGAAGATATGCATAGAACATCGCCCTGTATCAGGGAAACAAATACCTCTTAATGCCACAAAAACAAAGTTCCAACTTAAGTAAGTAGGAATGCTGGAAATCCACGAATCTCATTCACCTTTCTCGATCACTACGAACCCATCATCGTTACTCCCTTCTGCCAATCCCAACTATCGTATATTCAGCCATGTCTCTCCTCGCAGGCCATGTTCTCCCTATCTTTACCGCCCTTTCCCATCTACTGCCTAGGTACTTTCTACCAATCCACCTGCCGCCAACACTGACTTACATCGCGCAAGGGACCCCGACTAACTTGTCCCAATTTCCCAATTGCTCATCCAGCTTATGTCTCGAGTGGGCCGCTATGGGAAATAAAATAAAATAATACCAACCACCTGGGGCCGCTAGGGGAACACTGGGCGCAATGGCAACTGCTGAAACGGGGCTCCTTGCTTTGAGACGGCCGTTTTGGTCAATCTAGGCCAAGATGCAGCGGGTGAGTGCAGTGTGTATTGGGAAATATATCAATAGTAGGCTGTCTGAGGTTGAGTTTTGTGTTGTGTGAAGTGGTAAGTTACGTGCAGAGAAAGAAAGAATAGAATAGAATATAATTGGAGGATGGAGTGTCAGTTGCGGCTTAAGAGGAACTTGGGGGATAGCGGCTGTCGGCACGCGGGCGCGGCGATGACATGAGGTGATATGGTAGCAATATAGAGATATATCACGGGTTTACGACGAGATGAGATTTCACTTTGTAGTTTGAGAAATATTTGGGTATGTACTACAGAAGATACCTAGGCTATTATGGAATTGAAGAGCGGGTGAGATGATGGGCAGTCAGATTTCGCTGTTGCTGGAACACTGAATTTCACTCACGGTATGCGGGAACGTCAGGACTCTTAGTTTTATTTTGCCTCATCTATGATTTCTTTTTGGTGGTTGCTTTCTTATATGCAGGTTATATGTAAGGAGAAAAACAACGGACAGAAACAAGAAATACAAGGGACTCGAATATGACGATATCATTAATAGACGGCTCGCACAAGCTTGCCTAGTTTGAAAGGCGGTAGTGAAATGGCCAAATCTCATATTGAATTTATCGCAGGTAATTCTTCAAAGGTGGAATTTAAAGTCTGTAAGCAAAATCCTGGCGGAAACTACTACTCATCGATTTGCTGTCGGGAGGCAATATCACCTAGACAAAATTATAAAAAAAGTATTTGGAAAAAATAAATATTTTATTGTTATTCATAAATTACACAAGTAGGAACTGGCCTTCTTTGTCATACTTAACTTGCACAAACAGCTTTACGCCAAGCCCACTTAATCCCCTATTACGTCCATATCGAAATAATGACTACCATCAATAAATATTTATAATTTATATCCTCAAGCCGCCCCCGATTACAACTTTACCATTAACATCCAACCTTTCAATACCTGCCGCTTATCCCAACCCAGACACAGCCGTTGATTCCTGCCTACCCAACCGCCGCTAATGTCTAGTCTCTAGCAGCGTCCTTGAGCGAACGAACTTTGATTTTGCAACGCCACTTGTAGGGTCGGGCTAATCGTTCATATGTGAGGTGTCGCTAGGGACAACGGGCAGTCTTGCGATGTCCCTGGATAACTGGATGTCTTGGAAACGGGCCCGAGTTGTAGTATGGGTATGAAGCTGATATATACATACGGGCTTGTCTCCCATGGAGTTCTGGTACTTGCTAGATTTTCTTTTCTTCTTTTTCTGTTCTATTCCCTAAGCCCTCTCAAATTATACACCCTCTATTGCTGTATAGATTACCCAGGGTCAGATCGCAACTTATATTCTTCAATTCTTGCAATCCATACGGTCTGCCTACAGTTCATTACTCTGTGTGGCTGTTCGGTTTAGTCTGACACCAGATAGTCCCCGGTGGCCATTAGTTCGCTGAGTTTTGGGCCACTGACCATTTTGTGAGACTCTGGTCATACTTGCTCTAATTATAAACATAAAATTTATATATCCCACATACTTGCGGCTACACATTCTCAGCTTTTGATACAATCTCCAACTACATATACGAATTTACATATATGTGCTCGATCCCACCTCACCCACCTGACTTGGGCCTTGCACTTGCCACTAACCTTCGCTCGCCCCAATTTTGATACTTATTCACTACCGTTATTGTTGTTGCTGTTTTTCTTAGCTCTGGTCTTAATTGCCTTGCCAGTAACCCACTTCTTCATTACGTCCTTCGCAAATAGCGGCCCTTCACCACCACCCAACATAACTCGTTCTTGTTATCCACGTTGGCCTCCCCTTTTAAGCCTCTGTCTTCCTCGCTTTTGTCGACTCCCAGAGCCGCCAACATGCCTGTCTATTGTGCCTACTGTGGGAAGGCCTTCACCCGCAAAGAACATTTGGAACGGCATATCCCCAGTCGTACGTGATATATTTTCACATTGTCAATAGGTTCTCTCTCCAGCTAACCGCCCCCTTGATCTAGACACCAATGTCAAGCCCCACCGTTGTAGTGGCTGCCAGCTTTCTTTCACTCGCCGGTAGGATCATTATCTCCTTGTGTGATACCCTAGGCTCCCTATACTAACATTCTATAGTGATCTCCTCCAACGACATCACTCCACCTACCATGAAGCTCGTGACCCTCTCGACCCGTCACCTCCCGGCATCCCATCTATCCAGGGCCGCACTCCCATCGCTTGTCAAAACTGTGCCAACGCCAAAACCGGGTGCGACAAGCGTGTCCCTTGCTCCCGTTGCTCTGACAAAAACCTTCCCTGCGCTGCCCGCTTTGCCCGGCGGTCTTCCAAGGCTGCGGTTCGGGCAGCCCATGCTAATGCCGTCATGAATTCGGCGTTGATGGCACAAGTTCAAGCGCACGCTG
Organism: Catunica adiposa; assembly: GCA_001640685.1. Taxonomy (NCBI): domain Eukaryota; kingdom Fungi; phylum Ascomycota; class Sordariomycetes; order Microascales; family Ceratocystidaceae; genus Catunica; species Catunica adiposa. The sequence continues at coordinate 33,835 of LXGU01000197.1, forward strand.
CTGCTCATGCTCATGCTCAACAGCAACAGGTTTCGGGGGTTCCAATGGCGGGTATGTTCTTGGATGTGGACGGACTAAAAGGGGCTCCGGGTGATGTCAATATGTTAGATGATACGATGAAGACTGCCAGCCCAAAGTTAGTCTCTGGAGCCATGGAAGATTTCATGATGTCCAATGTGCCATTTGTGTCGCCAGATGCCACATACAGTGATATGTTGCCATGGACAACCGACTATACTATCGATATGGACACCATGTACAATGGCTGCCAATTACCAGTGCCCAGAGCTGATGTCACACTCCCATGTTCATTTGATATTGAAAATATCTCCGCAACCTCATCTGGCAGCGAGCCACTCCCCACATCACCTACTCGCGGCTCCATCCACACTCGTGGCACTAGCACTATGTCCGCCGCGGAATTCGACCAAGCATACAAAGCCATTTCAGACCCAAGCATTCTCGCAACCTCTAGTCTCGGAGAACCTATCTCTGAATTCAACGTTGTTATTGCCGCCGAGTCTGCCTGGCCTCTTGCCCGTTGCAATCCACCAACATACTCCGGAACATGTCCTCGCACAGCCATAGTCCACTTAGAATGTCTTGAGCAGAGATCAAAGGACGACGCGGGCTGGTCAGTATTAGAAAAGTATCTAGAAGCTCATGCCCAGTGGGATTCCTCCGATGTAGCAGCTGTCATGCCATTATCACAAGCAACCAGGGACCGCATGTTGGCTACCACTCAGGTGTTCCTACACAAGGCCTTAGATATTCATCACGACAGTGTCCCGCCTTGCAGTAAGCCAAGAGGCTTCGCAGCTACAGGATCAGGAGAGGGAAACTTTGTTGTTTTACCACCGAATACCATTGTTCAGTTCTTCTTACGAAGTTATGTGAGGAGTTTGAGCACATACTTCCCGTTAGTAGCGGCTGGCTGTGTGGATGCTAATGACATGGTGTTCAAAGGTAAGGCTTCCACCTTATTGGTATTGCTGATGATTGCCCAGGGGGCCGCCGGCATCCCTATGGCCCAGGCCCGGTATTTATCTGCAGGACTAACGGAGACTTGTCGGATTTCGTTGTTCGATACTATTGAAAAGAACGTGGAGGTCTCAGCAGATCCTGTGGCCTTGAGGGGAGCCCTGCTATTCACAATGCTTGGCGCATGGAGTGGTGATAAGTGGCTCATGGACATTTCCATGGGCCAGCGCGGGATGTACCTGGCCATGTTACGACACGCTGGTATGCTAGAAAAGACACCCAGCCAGTTCCCTGGCGTGGGTGCCCTTGCAGTTATTGCTGGTGGTGCTACAGCCGGCGTCAGCGTTGACTTGGAGCTTGAGTGGCAGACATGGGTGCACACTGAAACTCAGAATCGTCTGGTGTACAACTGGGTTCTCTTGGATCAAGAACTTGCCCTGTTTCACGACACCAACCCAGTTCTTGCTCTGACGGATCTTAATTGCTACCTCCCGGGTCCAGAACCCCTTTGGTCCGCCACTTCCTGGAATCAATGGTCTCTGGCTCTGCAAAGTCTCTACGGTGGCGCTGGCTCTGTGCCGGCTCCGTCTACCCTCTACGAGCTGTTCCAAGACTTTCTGAACGACAACAGGAGTTTAAGGACTCGGTCACTTACTCCAATTCACATGCGGTTACTCCTTCATCCTATTCAAACGACTCTCGGGCATGTTAGACAACTTCTTAGTTGCTTCACTCCCGCGCCATCTCCCAAGGTCTGGCCGGCCAACCCCGCACATGAAGCCGCATCTGCTCGGCTCGAAGAAGCTCAGTCCCTTCTTCGTAAATGGTACGACCTTGCCGTATCTGTATTCACACCGAATCCCATGGACCCCACAGCCCAAGCCGCCTTGACTCTTTATCATCTTCTGTGCTTGACGTCAGTCACATCTTTCTCCTGCATCGAACGTCTTGCCCGCCGTGAAGGTGCGGATACAAATGCCTTTTGGGATATGCAAACCCGGCACCGCCAATGCATCCAGGATCGCCCTGAGGCCATCTTCCATGCCGGCCAGGTCCTTCGACTCGTCCGTGGGATGCCTATTGATAAACGGCCCGCCTGGTGGCCAGCTGCAATTTATCGGGCGACGTTGGTTCTCTGGGCGGATGCAATCGTTGGGAGTATCGACCCCGCTTGCCAAACATCGAGGCGGTCTTCGTCGACGGAGCCGCTGGCGGGAAAATCAGAGGGATCAAGTCCAGAGCAAGAGTCCCCGAGGTCAAAGGTTGTGACACCGCCAGAGTCGTCAAGTTCGTCAGTCGCTGGGAGTCCTCGGACACCAGTGGTTGTTGTGGTCGATCAGGTGTTCCCGGAGGACTCGATGCTAGGGCATCTGAGATCGGGGGAGGCCACAGCGGTGTTGAATGGTGGGGGGAGAAATGTGATTCTGGATCAGCCGGCGGGAATTTTAGAATATGCGGTGGCGAGTATTAATGAGGGACGGAGTACGCGGTTTGGCGATGGAATTAAGAGAAAGTTGACAGACTTGGGGAATCATTGGAGCTTCAAAGCGTGATTTTGATACGATACTTTGGATTTTTGACTTTTATTTTTGGACTTTTGGGAAATTTCTTTGGATGCACTATGGATTCGGCTGCGGACAATTGTACGGCGTTCCGGTGGGGTGCACTATGTGGCACTGGGTTTGAGTTTCTTCTATATATTTGACTATAAACCTCAGGTTTATGAGGTCGGATTTTCATCCGACTATGATACTGGTTAGTCTTGACTTTCAGTCAACACATTCTTTAATGACTATCACAAATAGTGATGGAATTTATTTTTAACATCATGATGTTTACCTTTATTAGCAAATTCTCATCAACAATTGGTCAATAGTAGGGTACATGCATCATCAGGGTTGTGCAATATGGTTACAGTGCGTGTATACAGTGTATACATATATTACACACACATGTTGCAGCTGTAACCAGCTGCAACATATTATGCTCAGGTTACTTTTGGACCCTAGAAATACAACCTCGGAAGTTACAACCCAAACCCCGCATATCGCAGCCCAATCTCGCCCACCAGTTCACTAGTGTGCATAATCATCACTTTTCACCTGCATTATCCGGTCTTGTTTATCAGCTCGCTAGGTGTCCTGGATGTAGTAACTACATTTGGCATAGTTTCAAGCAATAGGCGACCAGGAGTGGGGGGTTGTATATCGGAGAGATAGGATCCGTGGGGGCGTCAGGTACTAGCAAGGCATAATAGTTGAGGAAGCACGAATATATACTATTATGAGGTTCCCAACTACGACAACTTTAAAAAGAGTTGTGAACCTGGGCTCCATTAGGGTGGGTTCCTAGGGAAGCACCACCGGCTTAGTCAGGGGTCATTATATTGACATAGTTTGAATGTCTGTACGTCCGGTTGTGGCTATCTTGATAGATAGCAGAGTTTAACTAAAGCAACCATGGAACCGAAAGACGGCTGGTTAGTCGGTAATATGGCCTCAATAAGGGGTGGTTTGCATATACGATATGCCTAAAGGACTTTAGGGATATCAACTGTTGACAAAAGAAATACCATCGGCAAGTGCACTGCTATTGAATTAAAAAGAAGGATACACTGTATAGTAGGTAGTAATTAAGCATCCAATAGGTTCCATGACGTTGTACCTGGAACCTCTAATAAAGGTGTTATATGCACTGCATATATGACGGTTTATACGCCATGATCAACGTACTGAATCGTGAAAACCATGTATCTTTTTTATTTCCCGCACCCTGTTCTTGGTACTCTAATCGTCATTCTTAGCCCAATTACCCCGCACCGCTCACATCATCGCTTAAGCGTACTGTCAGCATTCAGGCTCATGCTTTCACGTAAACGAGACACGGGACTGGCTCTGGGGCGAAGGCGCGAAAGGGCATATATTGACATTTGTATATTGTAACAGACCACAAGAGAGTACACAACAAGTGCGGAAGGATGAAAAGCCTGCAGGCACATAACGGATGTCCGGTGGGGAAGGCAACGGCATAAATCCATGGTGGGTCTGTAGATTACTGCAAATGTGAATCGTAGCGCAAACGTTTGACCGGGAATGGAAAGTAATAATTGGATACCGAAATACACTTTATAGTGGCAAGTTGGTAGTAATTCGAGGTTGGTAATGCACAGATTGTTGGTGTTGTAGGGTTGTAAGATCTAATATGTTGTAGTTGGTGATAATGGAGATTATGGTACACATAGGCTTCTCAGGTAGCCGGATGATCTGGGGGCGACTACCTAGTTGCTCGAACGATAAGGGCAGACGGAATCGACATTTTGTAAGTTGGGCCGAGTTACACCTCAGCTTTATCTATGAAGTTCACCTGATGATATTGCATTTTCAACTTTATGCAGCAGTAACGATAGCTCGACATAAAAGAATACTATCCTTTGTCGAGTCTAAGTCGCTTGATAGCAACCCATATAACCTTGCATGTTGATTGGCTGTTTAAATCGGTTCGTCTATGTGCGAACTTTCTACCATGCATTTAATGTTCTATTGCATGGAGAGCCAAACAAAGATTCGTAGATAAGACATACAGGTCCAATGTTTGACCCAGAAACACACGGAGGTTGTTGATTGTGGAGTCACTACATTAGGTAGCTACTACTGAGGGATCGAGTACCCAGTCGGATTTGAGATCGAGATAGGAAAGCACGGACGGACCCCAAATTTTATCAAGGCTGCTGACGCAAAATCTCATGAATACAGGCTGTTGGGGAAGTTCAGTCTTACTATAAGCAGGTAATAAACCAGCCAATCCACTCAATTTCGAGCTATTTGCCTGGCTATTATTCAAGAAGGTTGCTTACATATTACTTCCCATAAATCTATTTCTAGTTTGTATTCCGCCGGTTGTTCGAGGACAGGCTTAGGGTTCCGGAACGCCGAAAAGCGCGAGCACAACAATGTACTGACAAGTACTCTCACCTATCCCTCACATCCCCAACAAGAAATCCACCTATAATCCCCACTTACTGCGGTTCGTCGTCCGCAAGCGTCACGAGCATAACTGAATATAGGGAGCGCCAATTTAGCAACGGCGCAGCAGGAAAAGCCCCTTGCTGTGAACCAAAATTAACAGGAACTTGTATATGAAGTGTAAAGGAGACATGCTTATTCTTAGTGCACCTGTAATTCCTATCCTCACTTGAATTTACAGAGTTTCCCATCCTATTGTGTTGACTTCTACATTCAAGAACCACTTCTCACTTCAAGAATGTCCATCATTTATGTAGGGGTGGACCTGAATGCCTGGGTGAAAAGAAGGGTATTCAATTACCATTTTGGGCGACTAACACTCAGGCGGAATTCCGCACAGACGAATAGCAGCCAATTCTAGGATATCCTTGCTATGCGGCAAAGGCTTATTGAATGTGAGATAGCTGATATTTAGGACATATTTATCGGGGCAGTATATTGGCTGTGGCGACGGAGGTGATCGAGAGCTGGACATGATTGGCTGCCGTGGCGTTTTAGGGTAGTGGCCGGTCGGACAATGGGGACACAAGGGGACGCGAAACTGCCGAGGTGGGGTAATCTGGTAGATTTTATGATATTGGAAGGAGGTGAAGCGATATAAGGGTGCAATATCTCCGAGATAATGGCACATTCAGGTTACTCTTCTACGGAGAACTTGATAACTATGAGGTTATCATGCAATAACCCAATTCAAACACTCAAATGGGGATATTAAATTGGTTGGGCATCACTGCATTGGAAGCAGACATATAATAACGGCTCGGATATTGCAAGTTACGGCAGAAACAACATATAGCAAACTGCCAAGTTTGGATGTACAATCACACGGTGTCATAGCTTAGTGCTAGGAAATTTAGACACATTGACTAGCATTTAGGCTCGACCTCGCCATACATGCTTCGCTAAGAGTAGCGGAATACAGAATGAGAAGACTCAAGCCGTGTATCTTGGCATGTTTGAAGCGAGCCAAATAAAATTCATAATAGGTAGACAAAGTGAAACTAAAGCTACCTGTTTTACCGTTCTGTTTGCATCAGGAAACTTCTGGACTCTACCATCCATTTGTGCGGCGTAATATGACTTTTGGAATGTAGCCCCCCAATTCAACATTCAAGATCGCCAATTTAGATCAGTCAATGCCAATATAGTCAATATCTACTCAGCTACTGACTCTCGGATTTCACTGCCTAGACTTTAGAAGGACCTCCCCACGTTAGGCCGTCAGCGGAGCGCGAATACGCGAGGTTATTCCGTCTCCAAGAATAGTGTCAAGATACACCGATAAACCCTTTGCTATCCCGGTCCACCCTCAGCCGCCATTGCCATCAACCATGGAAGGCTCCTCGGCATAGCACTCTACTTTACCACCTAGACCTTTGTAGCATCTATGCCACTACAGAAATCAGCTCAATTTCTCTTACCCGGTCAAGGCAATCCCCCTTTGTAGCCATTGCGGCACCCAAGGAAAGGTCGGTTGACTGATACCTCTATGGTTATATGAGCGGGGCTCCGGACATTACGGGGGGCCATTGAAGGGCAGGGTGGTAGTGGTTGCACGGGAGGACGCCCTGAGGGAGCATGGAAGATGGATACGGCGTGGAAAATACTACTGTGACACTACTGAAATGGGAAAATGGATGCTGCGGGGTTTCGCGGTTTGGCTAGATGGAGGGGGGGGTATGAGTAGGTGAGGGGTTGTAATCCCTGTCTTAGAAGTACAAAGGTGGATGTACGACAACGCGGACTCGGCCTCTCGCCGTTATCACGATGGTCAAGTTTGAGTATAAAGGGTGAGCGATTCCGTCCCTCAAATCATCTTTTCTCGTCCTTCTCTCCACACACTCTTATATCTCCTTGTTTCTCACATTTTCTCCAAAGACTCAATCCTTCTTCCTATTACCATACAATACCTTTCTTTTCCAAATAAGCTACACACACATTATAAAAAATGGCCCCCATCGCTACTAGTGACGTCACCCCTGTCTCCATTGACTCTGCCAACCCGGCCAAGCCTTTTGCCGGCAAGGTTGCCATTGTCACCGGTGCCGGCCGTGGTATCGGTGCCGGTATCGCTCTTGAGCTCGGCAAGCGTGGTTGCAACGTCGTTGTTAACTATGGCTCTTCTGCCAAGGCCGCCGAGGGGGTCATTGCTCAGCTTACTGCCTTCGGCACCAAGCCCATGGCCATCCAGGCTGATATCTCCAAGCCTGCTGCTGTTGTTGAGATGTTCGAGAAGGTCGTAGCTGCCTATGGCCGCGTTGACTTCGTCATGAGCAACTCCGGAACCGAGGTCTGGTGCGAGGAGGAGAATGTTACTCCCGAGCTTTTTGACAAGATCTTCAACCTCAACTGCCGTGGTCAGTTCTTTGTCGCCCAGCAAGGCCTCAAGCACTGCTCGCCCGGTGGCCGCATCATCCTGACCTCGTCAGTTGCCGCCACTATGACTGGTATCCCCAACCACGCCCTGTACGCCGGTTCCAAGGCTGCTGTCGAGGGCTTCACCCGCGCTTTCTCCGTCGACTGTGGCAAGAAGAAGGTCACCGTCAACGCTATTGCCCCTGGCGGTGTCAAGACTGACATGTACGATGAGAATGCCTGGCACTACGTCCCTAACGGCTACCCCGGCATGGACATGACCAAGATTGACCAGGGTCTTGCGGAATTCTGCCCTCTTCAGCGTGTTGGTCTCCCCGCGGATATCGGCAAGGCTGTCTCTCTGCTGTGCTCGCCCGAGTCTGAGTGGATCAATGGTACGTTGTCTATAATTTTAATCACGTGATGAATACAGTATGCTAATAGGTTTCTACATATAGGCCAGGTCATCAAGCTGACTGGTGGATCTTCCACCTAAATGGATTCACTCCAACTTGAATCTCCCAGGTTTTACTCTGGGGTTATTGTCATTGGCTACAGGGGTAGCGGATGGAGATAAGGATAGATAGATGGTATTTGAGTCAAGGAGTTGAGTTCTGAGGATTTTATGGAGGTTGACAGAGCGTAAAACTGTTGTACTCAAGTGTTAGGCTAGAGCTGGAAACAACCTTGAGTATTGACCCAGTTTAGTAGATATAGTTTGATATATAATGTATTGTTAACCTATTTAAAATTTTGTACAAGAGGAGACTGATATTGTAGGAAGTAAAATGCATGCTTGTTGTGTGCTGAAAATCGGCATGACTTGACAATGTAAATATACAGTGATAAACTGTTGGCAACATCAAAATCAAGATAATGCAACTCACTGCTGTATTGTCATGACATATGTAAAGAAATATACATTCTTCGCTGACTAGACATAGTCGATTACCAAATTCACCTTTACACTGCTCAGCCTGCAAATGTAAAGTAGGAGGAGAAAGAAATGATACACATAGAACTATCAACTCGCACCGAGGAGATATAAGTTGGAATACCAAAGAAATACCATATTAGATAAGATATCAAAGATTGTGTAATTATTTGAAGCGTATGTCTATCTTCAAAAGTACTCACCAACCATTAAACTGGATACCCAGCCTCTCTCTTTCTCAGATTAAACACTTCTACAGTCTGTTGCATGACTCCTCTTAAATATCCCGCCATGGACACCCCGACCTCGGGCCAATCTCCCATCGCGATCTGACCACACAACTCCTGGAACAAGGCCAACACATCTTCCACCCGTTTCAACTCCCCTGCCACAAAGTCCAACGGAAATCTAACTTGCCCTCCCGCCGAACCTGGTCCCTCTCCCAGGCCAAACACGCCGCTCTCAAACACTCCGCTCTCCAAAACACTTCCGGGAATCGGCACTTGCAATGCCGCTACATACAATGCTAAACAGCGACTAAGAACTGTACCCAGGAGCATTGCGGTTGGGTGAATAGGTGGTGATACAATGCAGAATGAACAGCTAAGCATTTGAGCACACGCAGTAACGGCCTTCTTATTGACCACCAAAATGGTCTCTAATTGGGCGACCAGAAGACTAGAGGCAGAGTTGAGTTCGCTAAGGGCTTCGGCCACCGGATTAAAACATGAGCAATTTTTGTTAGAGAGGGCGGGGGCATCAGTGGGTGATGAATGTGGATGCGATGTTGATGAAGATGATGACGTTGGTTGGCTGAAGTAACTGGAGAGTCCATGGCCAGAGGCCACAGTGTATGAAGAAAGGTCCGATGTGTCTGTGTGATCTAACCACTGTTTGGAAAGGTTCTGGGGTATATCAAGGTCCAGAGAAAGGGACCGGGAATGAGAGGCGTGCGGGTGAGCATTTGGATGATGTGAGAGAGTATCAAGAGGTGACATTGGGAGACCGGTTGGACTCCAAGGAACTCCCATTGTATACATTTCCCCTATAATATGTTAGCATCAAGTCATATAATCGTATATATTTCCGCAATGAACCTACCCATGGACTCTGTTCGCGCCCAGGCTTCACTCTGGGCGTAAATTTGAGCTTGGTATTGCTCGTTGATAAACATTTGATCTCCGCAATCTGGAACTCCCATATATCCAGCACTCATTTGATATCCGGCTCCGATAATCATATCTGTTCTTGGTTTTCCAGCCCGTGACGATGGCGAATATCGGCATTCGAGTCCAGTACTTAGGCAACGGCTGCATATTGGGCGATTTTTGGAACACTTAACTTTTGCCTGAAAGCAACCATCACATGATGCCCGCAGGCGTTGCTGGCGAATCTTGGGAAGGGTGGACATATTGGTATAGTCGTAACAGTTGTATTATTACAAATTAAAAGACAAAGAAATAAATAGGGCTTGTCCAAAATATTAGCTGATTGTATGTATATTGATATACAGACAGCAGTGTCCATCCAGTCCGTAAAATAACAACTTGGAATCAATAAAAGCGGGTAAGAAGAGCTAAACAGACAGGACCTTCGTCATTCAGTGCCACCAGGACCGGCACAATATATAGACAAAATGGAAGGTCGGCGTTCCAGTTCAGCCACAAGCCCACCTCATAGAGTGATTTACAAAGGAGTCCTGTCTAGCCCACCTTCACATCTAGTGCATTCCTTGTCATCAACACCTTCCTTGTACACCGGTGCAGTTCTCTTGATGAGACAAGCGCGCCCACAAAGCCATGAGTGAAACGAGAACAGAAAGGGTCCACGATGGCAGTGGCGGAGGCTCGCGGGGCAGACAGTATAGATAGACAGTAACTAGAGCTATCGCTGGAAGGTAAAGTGGGAATAAGCAATAGCGGGGATTCTGATTGACAAGAAGAAGCGACAACGGGTGGGAAGGTAGACCGGGATGGGGTTTGATGGCGGTTGCACCGACTTATGGAATCTTACAAAAGGACGTTGCGAGAAATGAGCAGAGTCATTGACAGTCTCCGGGTTGGTGAACCTGGAATCATAGAGACGGAAGCATGGAGAGGTCCTTGTATACTGTAGGTTTATTGCCCATCTACAGCTGGCCTTCATAGCCATGGACTCTGAAGACGCCATGAAATCTGGTTCGTTGTTAGTGTGCCCGTTAATCCAATCACTAGTAATCATGGATACGATCTAGAGGTATCCAATTAGCTGACAGCCCTCCATTAACACACTCTACCATGCCTTCCATTTGGTCCCTTGGTTATTACCATAATCATGCATCTGCCTCGCAGCAGCCCATTTCCCCAAGTTAGACACTCAGGTCCTTTTACAGCTCGTGAGGGTCGGGAATATGCATGTGTAATTGCCTGCGTTGCATAAATGGGTGTGTCAGTTCGTTGGCTCGGGCTATCAGCAAGCTTCAGCCTTTGACGCAAGGTTGTCCCTCTCTTTGTGTCTTAATCTCCTGAATTTAATGATGTATAATGCTTGTCTAACACTAGCAATCCTATATTATATTTCGGCTTAAACTCTTCTATTATAGACTGGGCAGGCTGTATAGGTACTGCATGCGGGCCGAGCCCCTGCTGCTTGTACTAGTTATTCTCGGCTTTATGTCTTGAAGAGACGAAGATTAAATTTCTCTAGCAGGTATCCACTGTACAAGGGAGTTGGGAAAGATGTCAGAATACTCTATACATAGGTCTTACACTGTCCCAATCAGAAGTGTCCCCTTGTATCTGCAATATTTGGAATCGCTCATCATAGAGTACTTGACTGAGATGGCAAATACTTCTGATTTTATTTTTGACACAGGAAAGTCACTCGGATATACTCAAGAGGTCACGGGGCCGAGTAATTACTTCATTAAACGGCTTTCCTAATTCTATGACCTCCCTATTATTTACTTCCCGTCCGCGATCCCTTTTTGAACATTATCGAAAGTGTTGGCTTGATTCCATGGTTACACAGAATACAGCTCAACCGTCACATCCGGAAACATTCCCCTGCTGGCGTCCGATCGGGATATATGAGTAGTGGGCCTGTAATAAAGCATTTCCTACAAATATGGGCTACTTCCAGAGCTTTATTTGCCACAATATGGTAAATGTGTTCCTTGGGTGATATAGCCGCATGAACTGACTGGTGCTTCCGACAGGTTAAGTGGGCACAAATGGATGCATCGATTACAGTAGGGCAATGGCACATCTCTCCGTTGCCGTAAACATCAATGCTCGTGCTTTTAGCTGACCTGTGTGGTTCTCGTCAGGTATTTTGGAGCACATAGTCATAACATCTATTTATCAAGTAAGTATCAAGAATCAAGCCAAGCGCCTTTCGGTTATATCTTATTGGGTTTGATTTGGCTTATTATTAATATGATTAGATTTAATGGTATGATCCTGTCCTATGCATTCCCTCAACTCCTAGTTGAGTATTTGGCGGCTTAGCACACATAATGAACTTGTTTGCTCCGAGGAGAGTGAATACAGAATAGTGACACGGCACGATGCTCTGCCGTTCCGAACAGGAAGCGAGGAGCAATGAACATTTCCATGACTGTACAACCTCGATCGTTCTCCTCAACATGGATCAGCCCTCTTCTGATAACAAAGAGACAATCCTCGTCATTTCCAGCTCCGCATTTCCGCCCCTTTTCTTACTTGCCTACCGTTGACCTTATTGTGTCTCTTATCACCGCCAACTTTCCGATCTACCCACAGCACAGGCCCGTTTTTACCATGAATTCGTTCCGTAGGCGCATTTCCAAGTTTTATCCTAAACAGTCTCACGCCCTTGGATACTTGTCTTAAGGTATCTATTGAGCCTCTGTTCCACCTCTCCGGGTAACTAGATCTACTTGTTACTTCTATCTGCTCAGCGCGTTATTCCATAGTGTTTCCTAGCTGATTTTGAATCCCAGCCCCGATATCTGCTGAGGATTTCCGCTTTCGGGTAAACAAATGACCAGTGGCTGCGTGCGTGGCCTAGCGTTTCAGTCATATGCTGGTGAGTCAAGACATGGTCAATAGGTATTGGAAGGCTTCTATAGATAGCAAGGAAGCTCTGAAATACTCTCATCATTCTGCTTCATGCATGGTAAGCACATGTCATTACATGATATTGGTATTTAAGCTATGCATGAATATCCCAATAAGATTATGCGTGACTAGCCAGGGCCTGACTTAACAGTCACTCCCAGTTGTTAATTAATTTATCCTAGCCGAAGTGAGTAAAACACCACGCTATTGTCTTTCCACTAATACAATGATAGACATGTGAATTTCCTTTCATCTTTTCCAACTCATCCGAACCTGACCCTCTATCAACCCCGAACTCTTTTTAGGTCAATATCCCCTCCCCACCCATACATCCCTCCCAATTACTATGGCCCACACCCATGCATCCACCGGACCCCACGAGCCAACTACCACCCACCTCATCACGTGCGTGCTCCGGACCCCCAAGTCTCCCCTGCACACTCACAACTCACCATCTCCAACTTGTTATCCACAAACCACATTTCATCCCTCCCCTCTCACAAACTTATACCCCTCCTATATATCTACGTCCCAGTCAAGCTGTTGCTCCATACAGATCTCCTTGGCCACCTTAGGGCACGACTCCAGGAGCCTAGATGCTGTGTGTGAGTTTGCTCTGGAGACCACTATGCACTGCATATGCACGCCACGCACAATATCCGTTGATTATGTATGGCCCCCGAGGCGACAGGTGGGGTTAATTTATAGTATGCCTGCTACTTGGTGGGTGTATCCCAATGCTAAGCTGCAGGCAGTTCCGGAACAGCTATAAGTACAACCCTAACAAATAATCTCAGGACTATCTTGTTACTACTATTTATCTTATTAATCAGTTTCCCCTCAGTTAAAGCAAATCGCACATCCATCCCATTTCATGCGCATATACAATCTCCAGTGCCATATTACACTATCCCCCTTTGTCCCTCCTCACTACATTGTCATTACATCAGCCTTCTTCCCTTACACTTATTTCTCAAGCCTACAAGCCCTAAAATCCCACTTAATATAAAAAGGATGAGAGTTGATGCAGGTACCCGTTAGTGTAAACAGAAACGTTATGGGTAGCCGGTGGTGAAAAGGGGAAAGAAGGATTATGTGACAGAAGTTAAGATTTATTTACTAGGAGGAGAGAAAAACAACACCAGACATTTCAGAAGAATATGTATCCAACATCGAGAAAAACACAAGATTATGCCAACTTAATCTCCACATAAATGCTTGTCTAATTCCCTTTCATATCCAGGTATCCAAAGTCTTAAGTTGGTCATATATAGGGTTATGTCATATTCAAGCCTACATAATTCATACTTATAGGTACCCTGGACATTCTATCCTATAATGCCAACTACACCCATTACTGATTGATTGATTTATTGACTACGCCAAGTTCGCCGGACAACACAAATTAATTCATTGATTTACTATTTTATGTTTACCAGTGCCCCAGGAAGGATGTGACGCCGGATCAACACTCAAGTGGTTACCGGGCAGAGTATAAGGCCGTCTGTCCTGCCTATATCAGAGCTTTCCGCAAGTCGGCGACCGTAGTCCGGAGACTCACGTACCCCAGGCAAGC
>LXGU01000198.1:0-47842 GCA_001640685.1 Catunica adiposa
ACCACTACACCACGAGGGCGTATTGGGTTGAACGCGGCGGCAGCTTCCAATTTGTATGCTTGTTGGAAAGCACCTTCCAACAAGCATACAAGCTCTTCGCTCGCTTAGCTCAGTTGGTTAGAGCGTCGTACTAATATTCAACCTTGAATATCAAGTAATGCGAAGGTCGCCAGTTCGACCCTGGTAGTGAGCATCTTCTTTTGCTAGTTCTGTTTCTTTTTACCTTAGGTCTTGGTTTGGAGAGACATTCGCGAGAAATAGATATGATTTATACCGTATAATATTTTTATTTACTTAATATGTCATGATGTCATTAAATCAAGTGGCTTTTACCCAATTCAAAGTGGCAGTGCCATCTAGATCCCGTCATTTAAACTCTCTTGTTCACCTCCTCAGTAACTCTCTCGTTCAACTTCGCCTTCCCCTCATTCACCTTTGCCGTATTCTCGTTCACCTTGTACTTTGTTTCCGTTGCCATCTTCTTAACTTCTTCCTTTGCATCTGCGGCGATATCCTTGGCCTTCTTTGCAAAGCCCTCCGCATTATCCTGGGTAGCACCCGCAGCTTGAGACGCCTTGAGCTTTAACTCTTCGGAGGCGGCGGCGGCTTGATGGGAGACTTGTTTGGCTTTGGATTCTAAGAGGTGCAAAGTTTATGGTTAGTTAGGTGGTACAAAAGATATATATATATGCATTGTTGAATAATAGGATATAGAGTGTTGCTAATTATGAGTGCTTACGGGCGGTATCAAGAGCGCTATCCAGCTTGTTCCCAATATCTTTCAGACCGTCCTTGATGGATTCGGTAGCAGTCTTGGCGACGACCGGAGTCATAGAGAACTGTCGGGTGGTAAATCTCGGGATAACAGGGCGGGCCGTGGCAATGACAGCCCGACGGGCAACAGTGTTGACAACGCGGAAAGAAGACATGCTGATAAAGGTGACAAGTAACTGTATATATGATGTTCTGTGAGATAATAAGAATGACAACAGAAACAATTCGACACTTAACTACCGCCGCCTCCTATCCTTTTATATATCCCAAACCCAATCATGTTCGACTACCACCTGGTATCCCTTCCTGTGACAAGCCCGTGATGTAATTCCCAACCCCATCCAGCCGTCCCCCCCACCATGACATCAAGCCGGCCCTCCTCCAACAATATCCGCCCTCCCATTCCATCTCTCCCTCAATGCATCGCTCATCACATCCTGCATCCATCATGACAAGCCGCTAGGAGCTCTTGTTTCCGCGAATGACGAGCTGGTTCCCGCATTCGGAGACCTATAAGTGTAGATGGTAACCCCATTTGGAAGGAGTTGCACTATAGTAGACCCTGGGTAGTGTTAGGGTTTTGATATTATAAACATCACTGTGTATAGATTCTTCAGATACTGGATGTTGTTATGGGCTTTAAACACAGTGTAACATATATTAAACATGGCACCTTAATTTGGTCATTCAGCCTCAAAAGGTTAAAGCCCTAGGTATAGCATAGTATGGTTAATCATAACATTAAAGTTACAGTGCGCTGGCACACCTCGTGAATTCCCAAATCCTTGGAGATGCCCATTTGAAATCCAGCTGAATTTACAATATATAGTACATACAGGTAGCACAAGGATATAGTTTAATAATCCATTTTTACCGTCCTGTGAACACCGGCTTCCGCTTCTCCGAAAACGCCTTCAACGCCTCGTCACGATCCTCCGTCTTTACAACCCGCTCATACATCTTCTCCTCGACCTCCGGATTCGCCCAGTTCACTGCCTGCAACGCCGATCTCACCGCGACCGGCCCTCCCTCGCAAATTTCTTGCGCCAACCGAACACTCTCACTCAACGCCGCGCGCCTCGCCGTGTCCAAAATCGCCTTCTTGCCCTCTTCATCTTCCGGCGCAACTTCGACCAATCTATCCGCAATTCCCAAAAAGTATGCCTCGGCAGCCGAGACACGGCGACCAGTGAGGATCATGTCGCGGGCACGCGAGAGGCCGATGAGGGCGGGGAGCCGGTAGGTGCCGCCAGCACCAGGAATGATACCGAGGCGGGTTTCTGGGAGGCCAATGGCGGCGGTAGATGTGAGGACGCGGAAGTGGGTGGAGAGGGCGAGTTCGAGGCCGCCGCCGAGGGCAAGGGAGGAGATGGCGGAGATGGTGGGGATAGGGAGGGTGGAAATGGATGAGAGGGTTGCACGGAGGAAGGACAGGAAGCGATCGGTTCTAGGGGGAGTTAGTATATGTAGATGATTGGTAGTTAATTGCATATAGTGGAAGAAATAATAAACTTACTCGGATTGATCCATAGCCTTACGCTCCTTCAAGTCAGCGCCGGCGCAAAAGCAGTTCTCAAGCGCACTCGCGATGATAACCGCTCTAGTAGCCCCCTTATTATTCTCCCCCATAGCACCCCCCATCTTTGCCGTTACCGGTAATTCCTCACCATTCGGGCCATATTGACTCGCAATATCATCAATCTCCTTTCTCAAATTTGCCAATAATTGCACCGAAATAGCATTGCGAGCTGCCGGTCTGTTCAGCTCCAGGACCCGGATGTGTCCAGAGTTTGGCGCCGGCAAATCAGTCACGCGGATGAGAGAGGGGGTTTGCACTGAATAGGCGCGGGAAAAGGTGCGGAGAAGAGCCGTACGGTGGAGGCGAGTGGCGGTGGTGAGGAGGGAGGGCATTTTGGGCTTTTGTGCGCCGGGATGAGATGTGGATGCTGCGGGATGGGCGGTTGGGCCTAGTTGATGGGAATAGGGTTGGTGGGGGTTGCAATGATATCTCGTAAGAAAGACGAGATCAATGAAGCTCAAAAACAACAATGTTCGCTGCACATAAAGGAAAAGAATATCGTTACTAGGAAAATGATGTGCAGTGTATAAGTGGGTCTGTCGCAATTGTGGAGATTCCAATTGCCCAAACGGAAAGTACAGTGATGTCAGGGACATGCGTATTGGGGTAGGTGCCATAAGAATTAGCTAATTCAGAGGTTCCTTCCGGCTATACAAGGGCCGGAGTTGAGAGTAGGATTTCTGGGGATTGTTATTGGCTGGAGAAGGTTCGAGAGTGGGGCAGAGTTGAACGTGTACATAGTTGCCTTTTTGGGCGAGACGGATGGTTGTATGACGACATATTGTTTAATGACGAAAAGGGTGGTGGGAATATGATGTGATTCTGTTTTGTATTTGTGAGCTTTAAATCTGGTTTCTTTTCACATTTGTCTCTGATATTTTCACCTAAATTTCACAATGTCTGCTTCTGCGAGTGTTTCCCATCTCCCACCGGAGGCTATCGCGCTCGCTGGCCGCCTTTTCGACGCTGCTCGTCAAGGCCAAACACAAATATTGTCCGAAGCTCTTAATCGAGGACTTCCCGCAAATCTGACCAATGACCAAGGAAATACTTTAGTAAGAATACAGCATATTCTTACCTTGACATCCTTGGAACCATTCACTGACAAATTACTTAGTTGATGCTCGCTGCCTACAATGGCCATGCAGAGACTGTTGAAATGATACTGGCATCAGGCGGCGACCCAAATTGCCTCAACGACAGAGGACAAAGTCCACTTGCGGGAGCGGTGTTTAAGCAAGAAGATAGAGTCATCGAAGTAGGTACTACCCTTTCTCCATAAATTCCAAAGCGTGCTTTTCAGGAACCCGTGTGGGCTGCATCTGTATGCTGTGGGAACCGTCAGCAGAGTTTGAATTGATGCTATTGGGATGGGACTGACTGGCGGATTAGGTATTATTAGAAGGTGAAGCGGACCCAGAGTATGGGGCACCTAGTGCTCTGGAGTGTCTAGGGATGTTTAGACTCGAAGATAAATGGTTGACGAGATTCAATGAGTGTAAGGGGAAGGGGAAGATGAAGGCGATAAAGAAGGATCAAGATGAAAAGTCAAGTTGATATTGATAGATAACTAAGCGATGATATACCTATGCTTTGTTATGTTACCAATCTTTTGATCATCACCACTCGTCATTTGACTGTTGTATACTATAAGTCCTGTAGCGATACATGCAAGCCAAAGAGGTACCCGCATATATCCCGCAACCACACAGCGTCATCCAAACATTCCGGATTCACCCATTAAATCAGATCACCAAATACTTGCCTTCCTGATATGTTTCCTAGTATCTCCATCTTCATAATCTACGCCAATCCTCCCGACACATGGCACGCAAAAGTTCTTTTCAATGCTGTGGCTCTCATTGGATGAAGCCCCAAGGTAATACGATACCTGTCCATCGTGAGAACCTTGAGTACCTCTTTAGCGTTTTAGGTAGGGACGAGGACCCTGATGGACAAGCCCGTACAAGGAATCATACAACTTAAATATCAAGGGTTACCAAACCCTATTATGTATTAGTTAGGGCGAAGGGCCACATGGGAGGTGTATAAGAGGTGGGAGGTTTTTAGATTGAAATTGAGAGTTTGTGTTCAACTTGTATAGTATCAACCTTTTACAACTATTTCAAGGCCATCAACAATCTAGATATTATGGTTCCTATAACTAGAAAAGCAAAGAAAGAGTTGGCTCCGGCTAAGGCTCTGCCAGTGACACTGCTCTCTGGTTTCTTGGTAAGAAATGTCACTATAATAGCTCTGGCTAGAAACACTCTGCTGACCATTTAAATTCATGTCACAGGGGGCTGGAAAGACTACAGTTCTCCAACATATCCTCAAGAGTGACCATGGCCTCCGCATTGCCGTCATAGTCAATGACATCGGAGCGTAAGTCCCTGTAGACATACCACCTCTACTCATTATATAACCGACTAACAATCTTTCCAAGTGTAAACGTCGACGCCTCGCTCATCTCACAGACCCACCGCCTTACCAAAACCGAACAAAAAGTCATCGCTCTCCAAAATGGCTGTATTTGCTGTACTCTACGTGGTGACCTGCTTGAGGAACTCGTTGAGTTATCAAAGCTTCGGGACTTTGATTACGTCATTATTGAAAGTAGTGGAATCAGTGAGCCTGAGCAGGTAGCCGAGACTTTTGATGTGCGATTGGCAGAGCAGATGGCAGAGCTGGTGGCGGCCGAGGGCGATGGGAGCTCAGCAGATATTTTGAAGGTTATGTAAGTAACTTTTGAGTCTATGGCTTCTACTTGAGTTCCATTATTTCTAACAAGTATTCTTCCATATAGTAATGCCGCTGGGGGAATTGAATCCTTTGCACGACTTGATACAACGGCAACAGTCATTGATGCTTTCACCTTTTTCAACGACTTCTCCACTGACGCCCTTCTTTCTAATCGCCGCGACGATGTCACTCCCGAAGACGAACGCACCGTATCCGATCTCCTCGTTGACCAAATTGAATTTGCTGACGTCATTATCATCAACAAACTCGATATGGTCACTCCCAAAGAAAAAGCCCGCGTTATCACCCTCGTTAAGAAGCTCAACCACCGTGCGAAGATCCTTGAGACCTCACAAGGAAAAGTTCCCGTTGCTGAGCTGATGAACACGGGTATGTTTAGTATGGAAAAGGCACAGACGGGGTATGGATGGTTGCAGGATTTGCATCAGATGACGGTGAGGGAGGTTAATGGGAAGATAAAGGCAACGCCGAAGCCTGAGACGGAGGAATACAACGTGGGGAACTTTGTGTACACGGCAAACAGGCCGTTCCACCCAAAGAGGTTGTGGGAGTTGATCTACGACAAGTTCATTTTGCAGATGGAGTTTGCGGATGAGGAGTCGGTAGAGGATAGCGACGAGGAGATGGAAGACGATGAAGATGATGAAGAGGAGGAAGAGCCGACAAAGACGGCCCAGAAATTGACTTCTCGTCAAGTCCAAAGTTCCACCATCGACAGCGAATCCGAAACCTTCTCCGATTCCGCATCTAACCGCCGTCCCTCCGTCGGTACACCTCCCTCCTCCCCTCCCTCTTCCCACACTAGCAAAATGGCCCGTGAAGAACAAGACGACGACGACCTTGTTACCCCCTCAAACACCACTATCCTTGCCAACAAGAAAGCCCACCCCATATTTAACCGGCTGTTCCGGTCCAAGGGTGAGTTCTTCCTTGCGACGCGGCCTCACCGGGCTGGCGAATGGTCTCAGGCAGGTGCGATCATGACGTTGAAGGGTGGACGTGAATGGTTTTGCACGCTTCCGGAGTCGGAGTATCTCACTGGCGATGCCGAGATCGATGGGCTGGTCAAACACGACATCAAGAAAGGTGGCGAATGGGGTGATAGACGCCAGGAGTTGGTGTTTATTGGAGAGAACCTCAATAGAAAAGGGTTGTCAAGGGTTCTGGATAAGGTGTTGTTGACGGATAAAGAGATGAGGAAATGGGAGAGGGTTATGAGGGATACGAAGTTGAACGATCATAGCAGGATGGAGAAGTTGCAGGATATTTTTGATGATGGGTTCCCGGATTGGCCGGCAGATGATCATGACCATGACCACAGCCATGTGATGGAGGTTGATTGAAAAAAGTCTGTTAAGTTAGCGAATAAAAAAGATTGCCCGTATATATGAAATTTATGAAGAAAGCAAGCCAAACGGGCAAGTCATGACGTAGATTGATTGATTGATTTATGTATTAGTTTAAGTATGCTATGCTATCGGAGAGATATATGATGCCGGGCTTCCACAAGTGGTTACCGGACGGAGTGTAAGGCCGTCTGACTGTCTAAACTGTCTAAGCCGATTGATTGATTGATTGATTTGATTGATTGATTTTATTGGTTTACGTCTACATATGGTCTAGATCTAGCCACAATACGACGGAATTGTCTAAGCCGAACATATTCTTGCACTTATAACCTCTACTATTGATACACACTGCTACATACGACCATAGCCTGTGGAAAATACGGGGTCCCGTCTGCTCCCCCATAGTCAAGCCACAGAGCGCCGGATTAGTACTACGGTGGGTGACCACGTGGGAATACCCGGTGTTGTATGTATTTTTGTTCTAGCTGGAAGTTGCTTTTTTACGGGTTATCCGGGTTATGCACTAAACGGGCCCCGTACCGTCCTCCATTAATGTCTTGTCCTAAAAAGGCAGGCCACATTGTCTTATCACGCTATTTATCAGATCCAATGTTTGTCGCTATTCCCTGTTAATCATGAAGGTAATACTTTGTCATCGGCTAACATGTGCTTATCTTTTGGCAGCACGTCCCTGATCCTATCGGCCTTGTCGGTGATCCAAGCTTTAATCATTGAGGCGAAGATGAGTGGGTAGATCTATAGCATTAAGAGAGCGAAGGAATTGCGGTGATGGGCGGAGGAGCGAGGGATGAAGGGGTCAAAGTGAGGTCGAGGACGGGATTTGCTTGCTGATTAAACTCTGGATGCTATTTTAGAGCAAGGTGATGGTTAAGCTCGGGACGAGATGTCAGATTAAATTAAGGTTTTGAGTTTTGCAGATATCATGAAGTTTTTGATGACCCCAGAATGAGAGAACATGGCAACCTTGCTGTGAAAGTCAACGTCATAAGACACTCCAACCGCCAAGTATGCATATATTTATAATATACCAAATTTAAATACAGTCGAAGAAAAGAAAATAAACTCTCCACATCTCGTATATACTTAACCTCTGTAATCTATCTAGATTGCTCCGTTCCTACCTTCCCTATCCCTCCCGCCAAGCCATACAGCCCCGCAAGCGAACACTCTTCAAAAAGGTAGTTACTTAACTCCAAAAGCTTGGTTTGTCTTGGCGATACTTGGCGCTCGATCCTGAACTGGAGACCTACACGGGAGGAGAAACGCTGACGGTGACCAAAACGCGGGTTTAATGAAAATAAGGTCGGATGGATAATCCACAAAGGAACTTTGGTGAAGTTGAGCGTTTTTTTCTTCTTTGTGTTTTTTTTTTCTTTTGGACAGAGACGGCAAAGTTAGTGTTGCCATAGGTTATCAAGGTAGCCATAAGCCGTGTCTCAAAATCGGTAGTTAAGAAATAGCTTATCGAAATTTCTATGATGACATTTAGTTGAGGCTTCATCAATCTGCATCACCTTGTCCTGTCCATGCATGAAGAACCGACCGGGTGCTCTTAGACCACCATGACACTCAGCAAACAAGGTCTATTCGTCCTATATCGGCCGAATATCACAACATATCCACACGTGGGTGGAAACCATTATCTTAAAAATTCTATGACTGAAAACCAGCATGAAATCTCAATCACAGGATCTTGGCAATTCCCTCAACCGCTACCAACAATTAGGAAGTTAACTCCCTTTGCCAAGATATCCTCAATTATCACCCCTCTAGCCGCTAGCGAAGTCCGCCGGGGAGATAGGGACGGGTGAGGAATAATGGGAATAAGCTTGTATCTTATAAGGAAGGTTGATAGATATTCTGTTAAACAAACAAGGAATGATCGACTTGGGAGATAAGAACTTCTGGACGTCAGTCGATAAATAATATGGAGGAAGTAGGCGCTTACGGGAAATATCTATTGAGATATCTTCCGGACCATTAGAAAAGTTCAACGGGAAGGAAATCCTAGGCAATCCCTACAAATTCAACCAAAACATTGTATGATCTGCCATATCATAGGAACACGGCTGTCTTGCCTTTACATCTAGCATAAACAAATCTAAAATCATGCCTTGAAGTGGACACTTGCACGTTCACTAACTACTACTCTCATCGGTCCCTGCTATTGATCCAAATATTCTCTAAGATATCGTAAGGCAAGAATGACTTGGCCTCGCTCGAGTCTTGCTCCTTCCTTCTCAATCAGCGGTTCCAAAAAAGGAAGCTGGCGAACCTGCCAAGCAGCAAACATGCCAGGGGTTTGACAATAACATCTAACAGCGTTTTTGAATGATGCGGGCGACTTTATACGCATGATGAATTAGCGGGCGTTGGATATAGAGTGCAACTCAAGAGAGATAAATTTGAAGTCAATAATAGAGACCGAACAAAATAGCAGACATAGCGTTTACGGCGTTCGTAAAATTGATATGGAGCAAGTCAGAAGGCGTCATATGTCTCTATAATCCAAAAAAAACTGCAGGAACAAATGTCCTCTGTAGACTTGGCACAGCGTGCGTGTCTTTCCAAGATCGGATATAACACTTAAGCAAACGTTGAAGGTGTGGTTATATAATCTTGCATTGGCATCAGCCACAAAATCACTGTGGATACAGTCGGGGAAAGTGAGAACAGGAATTTTAGAAATCTAGAGTCAGTATTATTTGTTAAAACACATATTTCCCTTCTGTATTTTCTGTAGATAGCTACCCATATTTACACATTACTCTTCAAGATCAGCTTACCAACAACATAAACAACAATCTA
Organism: Catunica adiposa; assembly: GCA_001640685.1. Lineage (NCBI taxonomy): Eukaryota > Fungi > Ascomycota > Sordariomycetes > Microascales > Ceratocystidaceae > Catunica > Catunica adiposa. The sequence continues at coordinate 9,295 of LXGU01000198.1, forward strand.
CTACTACCCAAGTCCAAGCTTTTCGCCCTCACAACCGCCGATATCTTTCCATACCAAACGTCGACCGACACTTTGGAAAAGACCCCCGGCCATTTCCTATTCAGGAAGGCCGTTGGTGTCCTGGCTTTTACGATTTCTTGGCAGGCTGAGGCCCTTTGATATCTGATTAGTATGATTGGTGACGATGTGGGGTGAGGATAGACGTTGAGTGGTTCACGAGTTCCAGACAGCGAGCTTAGCTGGAGATCCCTCAAGAAGGGCACGGTGCTTGATATATGGATCATGGATAAAGACTAAGATGACATCTTAGACAAAGCAATATCTATAAAGACTCACCCATTTCTCCTCCAAAACACCATCTTTTGTCTCTCCTCCTCACCCCTCTCACCACTGAGATCCACCCATTCATTCTTTCCTTCTCTTTATAACATATATTACTTTCCTAATATCTTAATACCCTCCTCCAAAATGCTCATCAAGAACGTTTTCTCCATCGCCTTCCTGGCCACCTCCTCCCTTGCTGGTCGTGTTCCCGGCCGCGGCTGCGGTGCCCCCGCCCCCTCCCAAAACAACAAGGACGACTCCGTCTACCTTGCTGAGCTCGAGACTGCCGCCCTCGCCGCCGACAAGATTGTCCGCAAGGCCAATGTCAACATCCCCGTCTACGTCCACGTTGTCGCCAGCTCCAAGAAGCTCGAGGACGGTTACCTGACCGTAAGTGATACTCAACATTACAAACTTTACCTCATTTATTCTAAATCTCGAGTCAACTTGCTAACCATGTTGTCATATTCCTCCATATACAGAACGATCTCATTAAGGGACAGATCCAGGTCTTGAACTCTGACTACAAGGAGGCCGGCTTCACCTTTGACCTCAAGAACGTTGACTACACCGTCAACACCAACTGGGCCCGTGACCGCTCTGAGATGACCATGAAGCGCGCCCTCCGCAAGGGTGAATACGGAACCCTCAACCTTTACTTCCAGCCCTACGTCTCTGGTTACCTCGGTTACTGCTACTTCCCCGAGTCCGGCATCTCCAAGGGCTCCACTGACTGGTACCGTGACGGTTGCACCATCCTCGCCGGTACCGTCCCCGGCGGCTGGGAATCCCCCTACACCGGTGGTCGCACTGCCACCCACGAGATCGGTCACTGGCTGGGTCTCTACCACACCTTCGAGGGTGATAACTGCGAGGGTGAGGGTGACTTGATTGACGATACCCCCGCCGTCAAGGAGGCCAACTTCCAGTGCCCTGTTGGCCGTGACTCGTGCCCTAAGCAGCCCGGTCTGGATGCCATCCACAACTTCATGGACTACACCGATGATGCTTGCATGTCCGAGTTCTCGCCTGGTCAGCAGACCCGCATGCAGTCTTTCTACAAGACTTACCGCTCGTAGATTGACATTGGCGAATACCTTCTTGTCTAAAGCTCTTGCTTGATTCACCATGGGTTATCGGCAGTGTTTGGTAGTCGGAAGGGACCGGAGCTCCTGCTGCGGGCTTGGTCTTATTACGCTATCGTGACACCAGGATATCCTTAAGAAAAATCCAGCTTGTCAGCTGGCAACTAACATCGAGAATGACAATGATGGAACGGAACGGAGAGCATACTTGGATTGGCGGAGAAGCGCCCCTGTACATATCAGGCTTCTCATGAATGATATATAACCTGATGACGACATTTTCTTATGTACTTAATTTGTATTATATTTAAAAACCAACAATTGTCAATCGTAAAGTGCAGGTATCGACAATACTAGTCTGTAAATGTAGATCAAGCTATAGCCACTGCATCAAGGCATCACCCCGAGCATTATACGGCAACCCGTGAAAGAAACATTGATCTCGCCACCCGCCAAGATCCAGCAATATGGAGCCAACACAGTGCCTAGTGTATTCCAAAGCAATCGTACTCAAATCCGCTTGCTTATAAACAAACCTTGCCATCCACTCCCACTCATTCTCCTTTTCCGCCTCCGCCAGCCACACAAACTCAAACATTCCAATCTCCCCACACATCGTCATCTTCGCTTTCAAATTGCTCCCATCCCTTCCGACGATCTCTCTTGCCATCGCTTTGCCCTTCAACATTGCTACTAAATCGTAGATTTCGAAACGGCTGAGCAAGTATGCGTTCTGTAGACTCATGTTCAAGTCGATCTCGCAGGTAGTCCGCACCCACGAGGCAATATGGGCCTTCCGAGTGTCTTTTCCAAGCTCCACGCCGGCAGCTGAAAACACAGGGGAGATCTCGGCGGAATGTCCCAATATTTGTTGAGTATCACAGTCAGTCTTGATAAATAGGGCTGTGCCATAGGCAAGGCCTTCAGGTGACTCGAATATGCTATCGGAACAGTAGCTGACTTCTGTGGTCGGCGAAGTACAGTAGCCTTTGGAATTAACTAAACCAGTAGTCATGATACCACTGGTTATTGAGTGTCAACAGTCTCGTATATCTTGGTAAAATTAAATGGCAGAAACCTACCAGACTTGACGTTGGATCGGGACATACGTCCAGTACCCGCAAGTCCCATTAGAAAGCTCAATTTCCAAACTGTGCGTCAAATTTGCATAACTGACTTTCTCACTTCCAAGCCATGGTTGTCTTACCCCCTTTTCTAGGGCAAGCACTTTGCTGATTCCTGGTGGCGACTTCCAGCTCTGAGGGTGTATCGGTAGTTGGAACCCGGCCTTGACGGCACAGACCCGAGGCCCCACACAATAGGTATCAGAAATGGGGACTTCGGGGAGGTATGACCAAGTTGATGCTGCAAAATAGCGGCGACGACAAGTTAGTACATGCGGAATTTATACTTGATGATTTAAAAGACTTACATGTCTCACAGAATGCAGAGCATAAAGGCTGTCCAGTAAAGGTTGAATTCAATGAGTCCCATCCAGAACAAGTCCCATCCAAAGAAATTGTATTGATTGGCGGACACATATTAGTTGGTCGATATATCTCGTAAAGAACAGGAAACTTTCCAAAACACATAGACGTTGAGGCGTTGGGGCTGATGACGGGGTGATGGCCAGTGTCGTTTCTTTTGTCGAGAATGTGGGAGGCAATCCCCAAAGCAGCCTTTGTTGTATTTGACCAATGGACCATGTTGGATATTGCAAGTATGAAGTTAGCAAGATTATGATAGAAAGGTTAAAACTGATAGGATCTTCAATCGAAAGAAGTTGGAATCGCAGTGTTTATTATCAGAGGTTCTCTATATTCAAAAAAAAAAAAAAAGTAAACAATATAGTTCCTAATATAGCAAGAACCCCATACTATCACATCAGCATCACGGAAACTATGAACCCCATTCCCACCAATCATCGCTCACACTGAAATCCGCTTTTCCAACGGCAGGCAGTCATGTCTCCAGAACAAGCAGGTACAAAACTCAGAATTGGGTGTAACCGAAGCAAGTTTGACGTTCGGACTCATGCATTTGGAAGGAGCCGCTACAGTTACACAGGATATCATGGAGGCGAGCTGGATGAAGTTTGCGTTTTGCTGCAGCGGCCGTGGGTTTTTGAGGTTATTTCGGGAGACTGGCTTTGGTGGAAATTAGTAAGGACTAGTAATAGTAGTACGGAGAGTATTTTGGTAATTAAGAGGAAGGGGCCGAAGAAATAGGGCCTGTAAGACTGACGCCCACTTGCGAGGTGTCGTATCCATTAGACTCAAGGTACGCCTTGAAGCGAGAGCCTTCGTCCTCTAAAGATTCGGGATGCTGGATGGTTTGTCAGTCATATTCCACTCGTATGATGAAACGATTAATCGAGTCAATACTTATATCTGGAATCATGAATCAGACAACTAACATCCAAAGTACAGATACTCCGCTTCCAATCAAGAGGATAGTCATCCCTTTGTTTTATTGTCGAATCCCGCATAGAACTTCCCAGTACTGTCGTCCCAATAGACGCACCACCCTTGCCGATAGCCGCAGCAAAGCCCAAAAAACGTCTAAATGTTGTTGGGAAACTCTCCCAAGGCACCAAGAAGTTGCAATATTTCGGGCCCACTGACAAGAACGTCTGGAACAACCCATATAGTGCAACAAACACGGGAAAGACATTGTGAATCTCCACCGTAGCCCCTCAAATCGCATAGGCGAAAACACAGATAATAGCCCACGCAAGAGAATACTTCTGTCTCCGGCCGATCGTATCCATGGGAAAGACTTCCATGAAGGCCCCTGGGAGGGCAGCCGAGTTGATTAATGCACTCTAGGCAACTGACTACAGCAATATAGACTATGTGGAGATCCGAAAGATCAGGCTGGGAATGAGGAGGTTGAAAGCATAGACAACGAAGCCATATAAGAACAAAGCCAGACAACAACCAAGAAGTGAGCGCCAATAATAACTGGCAGTGAGGAGGTAAGGTTGGTGATGATTGGATGGCGTATTTGGTGAACTAGGGCCGAGTTTACAAGGCGGAGTCTGAAAGCGAATAGAGCCGAAGGCAGCTGGTCACTCACTAGTTAGCAAATACTCTCATATATCCTAATACCATAACACAAGCTAATAACCTTACCACTACTCCAATACCAAAGTAAAGGCGTGTTGCAAAAACGAGGTACAGGGTGGTAAGAATGATGCCAACTTTGCGACCAAAGCAATTGATGCAAAGGACATCGAGTTTACCAGTCTGGTGTAGGGCGGCTGTTTCCTGGTCTGTCATTGAGGACTCCATAGTTAGACTAGTCACAGCGCCGACCGCAAAAATGGTTTCGTTATCAAATGAAATCATAATATCTGGTCAACCTACTTGCTTGCAATATATTCATATACTCATACTGGCACTGTAATAAATTATCCCTCATATTTAGATATCCATCTCGTCTTGCCGCCGAAGTTCTGCACCGGGAATCCACCTACCGGCCCCATTGCACATTTCTATTCCGACTTCCAAACCCCTCAGAACTATCTAAGTTCGTTGACGATATGCCATCACACATATCGGCGTCTTACAGGCCAAGCTTCTACCCACATCTTTGTAAATGTCCCAAATAGGAAATTGGTGGGTCAAGCAACCCCCCAGACTTACACGCATAATGCCGCATATTCCATGCGCTGAATTCTGTGTTCTTTTCCATATGCTCGTGAGATTATATATGACGGTCATCTTCAGGTCATCCCGGAGATTTGCCGTTATGGTGAAGTTGAACGGAACATTTAGTGATTGGAAGGTACTCAAGAGTGCAACTGCATGTTGTTGCTGGTCACGTGCAGTATGGTGAGATAATTGGTTAAGAGATAAATTTGAGGAAGTTACGATTGGCTAGACTAATATACCAACCTTTCACCATCATATCCGTCAACTTTGAATATACAAATAACATTACCACTTATGCGCCCATTGCCGCCATGGCTACTATTCAGATCACGGTGGACTTAGCCCTTGTCTTATCAACATTGTTTCTCCAATATTACTCGTTTGTGTCTACCCGATTAGTAAGTTGGATGGGAGTAGAGTTGGCGCACACAATATGCACTACTTTGCTTTATATCTTACTGGCGTTGTCACGCGGACAAAGAGAGAAATAAGTCCCGCAACTTCGTTGCTATTTGGATTTCTGGGAAGATCCAAGGCAATCGACATTGCGACGATCACAGTCAATGTTTTGTCTTTGCTGACTGTTCTTGATATTGTCTATCGCGCATATTTGTTCCATAAAAGCCACCGGCTGGCTTTCTCCCGCACGGGCTATCATCACTGATCTAACTAACAAGATGTGCTTCAGACTCCTATTATCAATTCCCACTATATCTAAGCATAGTTACTCGATTCGGCCGGCACCGTGGTCTCATCTCCTCAAGTGATCACCATCAGCGGCACTATTGACTTTGTCTAAAGTCTTTCTTTCACTAAGCTAGCCCGCAGAACAATCTACACCTATCAAGCTAACACTCACCTCTCAATAACATTTGCAATGCCCCCATCAAAACTCTCACAATTATGATCTCTTATCTCCACGAGTCGCATCAAGGCCTCCTTCCCCTACAATCGCCATGAGCATGCGGCCACTATCTTCCCGTCTATTGATCCCTCCGAAGACCCACCAGAAGGTCAAATGCCCACTGAAATTTCAACTTCACCACTGAACCAGTTCTATGAACTGTTCTCTCGGTTTCATCAACAGGAAGATATTTCACATGTTAAAGTCTTCCATTACTGGAAAGAGACATCAACGTTTGGCGTTGTGACATTTAATATGTTAATGAAAAAGGAACTGGCAATCAATTATAAGCTCATTGATGATGGGGAGAATGTCTGGAATTACAAATGGAATATTAGAAGATCCAGTACAAGTATAGTCTGGTAATGATTAATGCATTCTCAATAATATATTAAACGTCCATGATATACTTATTGTCAACTGTTGGCAATTAACCCTATATATGACCTCATAAAATTTAACCCTGTCCATAAAGTTGTTATCGATAAGAATCTCGGTCAGACCCTTGCGCTTCATCGCGACAATTCGTAATGCGCATGCGCCCAAATGAACATTGCCTGGGCATCAGCGTCGGTCACCTATATATATATTTCCATCGGTAGCTGCCATCGGCCGCTCCCATTGGACTAAATCGCCCACCTTGTCTTCTTCTTTCGCATTTAGTTTGTTGTTTCGTCGTCTCCCGTTCACATCAATAGCACGACCTTCCTTTCATCAATTCATATTGCACCGTCATAATACCAACGTCAACACGACGACCATGGCGGCATCGACGCAGCCGTCGGCTTTTGCTGCCCTTAAAGCACAGTCATTTTCAGTCACGGCTTTGAATCGCTGGTCGATTCTTGATAACGCTCTTCCAGGTACACTATGGCCATGGAGCTCCCTCCTCGCAATATAGACCCTCTAAGCTAACCTATGTCCTCGAAGACCCGTCGAAAATCAAGGCTATCCACATCTACGATTTCGATAACACCCTTTTTCACACACCGCTGCCCAATCCTCACCTTTGGGCCGGTCAGACTATCGGATTACTATCAAGCAACGAAACGTTATCTAATGGGGGCTGGTGGCACGATAGTTCTATCCTCGGGGCTACCGGGCTGGGTGCTGTAGCCGAGGAGCTACGAGCTTGGAGCGAGAACTGGAACGAGAAGGTTGTTGATCTCGTGCGTCTAAGCATGAAGCAAGACGATGCCATAACTATCTTGCTGACTGGACGCTCGGAAAGCGCCTTTGCTCCGCTTATCAAGAAGATGATTACGGCCAAGGGCTTGCAGTTTGATATTGTTGGACTCAAGCCCAAGGTGTCTCCCGATAATGAAACGTTCCCTAGCACCATGCACTTTAAACGGCAATTTATTGAGACTGTCATGTTCACGTATCCCGAAGCCAAGGAGCTCAAAATCTACGAAGATCGCCCAAAGCACGTCAAGGGCTTCAAAGACTTCTTTGCCGAATTCAATTACCGCATGACTCAGCCCGCCTCCGGATCTTCCCGCCTCTCTGCCCGTCGCACGCCCATAACCTCTGACGTCGTTCACATTGCCGAGAACGCTAAGTCTCTCGATCCCATTGTCGAGGTTGCCGAAGTCCAGAGAATCGTGAACAACCACAACAAAGCCATCGACGCCGGAACCCACACAGGGACCCGCCTGGCGTTAAAAAAGACTGTGTTTTTCACATCATATGCTGTGAATCTTGAAGATTCCCACCGGCTGAATAAGCTAGCGGATATCCCCACCGAGATCGCTGCCACCGAAATCAAATACCATGGGACGAATGTTCTGGTCTGCCCGCGGCCCTGCCCTCGGCACATCCTCCGCAAAATCGGCGGTATCGGTGCCACAATGCGCTGGAAGGTTGTCGCTATTGGATCGCTCGGGGCTAACGTATGGGCAGCCAAGGTCGCTCCAGTTGACCCAAACGCCGCATACCACACTGATTCACCCGATCCCATGGTCGTCTTGGCCGTCCGGAAAGGCATAAGGCCTGCCGATGCGAACAAGATTACCGAGTGGAGGCCGTTGAGACAGGATGATCAATTCGAGATTGAGACTAAGGTGTCTGAGAAAATGACTTTGAGAATTGAAGAAGAGGATACCAATGAAGATGAATTCCAGAGTTTGTTCCCAACAAAGGGGGGAAAGAGGAAATCAAATGCTATTTCGGGAGACGACGATAACACGGGGAATTATGATAATCGGCCGTCGAATAGGGGAGGCGGAGGAGGATACCATGTAGGAAATCATGGTCACAATAGTGGGGGTTACAGAGGAGGGTACGAAGGGTATCGTGGAGGGAGAGCGCGTGGAGGACGGGGCAGGGGGTATAGAGGACGGGGCAGAGGAGGAGGACGGGGACATCATTAATGAAATATACATGGCCTAGGGTACCATTTATTTTGGCGTTCTTGGAGTTTAGTATTAGCTGGCTTTGATATCTATCTGTTCATGTTAACTCAGCTATTGATTGTCAACCAAATATCCTCATTATACTGTGCTACTATTTTCCAGGTCACATACAAGACCCCCGCCATCAAGTCTCCGCTTACTATTTGTACCGCCATGATATCTTTTCCACGATGGCAATTCATACGATCAAACTGGGCAAACACAATCTGTCTTATGCAAACTGCCTCCAAGCCTTTCACAAACCTTCGTGGTGTCAATGATAAAGGAAGGTAGACCAGACTGTCTACGACAAGTGCCACATGTCCTTCACAAAAGATGAACCAAGATAACCTAGTATCCTTTGCAGAATCCCCAACCTTGGTATGTCCGCCTAGCCCAGCAATACTTCCCAAGACCAAACCTCCCAAATGACCCAGATCAACGATAGTATTCGACGAAAGCAAAGGACGGCTAAGCCCAAATCGCAAAAGCCAATCACATATTCGAGCCGTTAGTATTTCAGCATATTGCAGGCTTGCTTGCCATTCCCTGAAGCCCGTAGAATGATTGATGCCAAAGTAAAGTCAGCGGCTGATAAAGCTTGTTTCTGCTTAGCCAATACTGTCTTAGATTGTGAATACCGCGATAAATTGCTTATGGTGGTGTTCTGGTGATGGTTGTCTTTTGGACAGAATTTCCACCATAGAGGTTAATTGTTCGCCGTTTAGCCAATAACGCAGTTTATCCTTATTAAGATCACTGACTACTACAATTAAGAAATGCTAGATTTTCTATCTTGTTGTTATCCTGATCCTTCCCGTTTCGGTTATCGGGAATGTACTAGTAGAAGCTATTCTAGCAGCTAATTTTATAGTTTGGTCTAGACTTTTTACTTATGTGATGATTGATTATAGCTATTTATTTGGCTAGGGCAATGTTATTCATGGTCCAGGATAGTTGGTCATGCAAAATAAACTATATATGTTAAAGCCAGAATTAACATCACAACCATAATCTTACCAATGTGACTAGCTGTGCAAGTGAAGCTTATTTTGGTACCAATTTCACTCAGTATTGTTACACAGAGAATCTCGCACAGACTTCATGTCTTACAAGACCAAAATCAACGCATCGGTGGCACACCGACTTCCCTCGATTCATTGCTTGTGACCATGGGAAATATATTCACTACAGCCGGAAAATAAACTCAGAGCCTAACAGATGTTGTGTAATCTTTCAAATATCTCGTATCGATAAGGGCGTTCAACCATTGCCGGTTGTTAGAGCCGATCTCTACAAGACGATCATAAAGCTGAACTGGCGCCATACTTATTATGGAGTTGCCATAAGACCTTTTCAGAAAGCACGTTAGGGTTTTGTTTGTCAGGAACAATTAGTCATGTGACCTACCCCTACAACCACACAGGAATGCTGTCAAAAGCCGAAATAGTTTCATAATAAGCCATTATCCGCTAATGGCAACCGCCAGAGTACAGGGATGTGACTTTGTTGTATGGAATTTGTCACCTTTGCCCTTGTACATTGTGGTACCTGAAGCTAAACACGCATGCGGAACTGGCACATGCCGCGCAATAGGATCGAGGCGGTTTTTCTTGTGAGAAGTAGTGACTGATTGTGATACATGAGAAGCGATCAATTGAGCGGGAAGAGAAATTGGAGCGGATTCCTGCTTATTGTGGCTCCGTCTTGAGCAATGAGTTCAGAGACAAAGTAATGAAAGGGTCGTCAAGGGCTTGTTGTTGACGACTGATGAGTCGAGGTATCAATTACACTCATGTGTCCAATACATATTAAAGCGTAGTCCCTCTGCTCCTACTATCATGCTTTTTATTTTTATTCATGTTCCTCACATATACGCATCGTCTTCATTCTCCATCATCTCCTTGTTATTCCCAGCTCCTTCACCCTGCATCAGTTAAATCCTCCCTGCCCTGGCCTTATCCGCACCCGCTGACATCATATCTCCAAAATGTCGCTCCTTGACCTCCTCCTCTGTATTTGGGCGACCTTCTCTCTTATTGCTCTTCGTCTTCCTCCTGCACCAAAATTCCTGCTTGGCTTCTATACAGTGCACCGCCTTATTACAATATCCGCTTACGACTTTTCTCCAGACGCTGACATTCGGCATATGTTACCGTATTTCCCGCGCTCTTTAGATCCCGAGAGATTTTCCGACGGGTTTGCTACGGCATGGGTCAAGGGCGACACCGAGTATCAAGGCATGCCTATTCACCCGGGAATCCCATTGACATTTCTTGAGTTTATAGAAGGAGACGAAGAAGTTCTCCCGTTTCAACTGTTAGCATCATCTACCTGCCTCATAACTATCATCCCCTCAGTCTGAACAAAAAAAAAAGAAGTAAAGAAAAAAGCTTTTTCACAATGAATGAGTCCGGCCCTACCCCAATCAGGATGGAGGAAGAACCTCGGCCACCCTCCCCTTCCTCTTCCTTCTCCACTGCCTCCTCCGTCTCCATCTACACCTCCCCCGTCCGTCTCATCACCAACATCTCTCCCGCCGCCGCAACCGCCAGTGCCATCCCCTCCACCTCTGGCTACGAATCCCCCAATGAATCCGGGCCCAACCCCAGGCAAACGCACACCCTTCGGAAAACAAGAAGCCGTGCGCGCCGCGAGAGCTCCGGGTCCGCTTTGACAACGGTGCCCTCGAGGGCTAGCCACCGGAGTACCCGAGACCGCAATAGATCCCATGATAGCGATAGAGATGTCATGGCCATCTCTTTGGAACCCATGGGTGATGGAACGCATGTCTTAACTGTGACTAAGAGTCGACGGAATGCGGCCGAGCGCGAGAAGACAGACCAGCGACCACGTGATGATTCCCTGTCAGATACAGATCCGGCCAGCCGAACTCTATGGCAGGAAGTACTGGCACGGGCTGGGTCTCACAAATGGATGTTCTTTACATTGACAATGGCTACGGGTGGATTGTCAAATGTAATAGGGAATCTTCCTTGGAATGACCAACTGTGGGTGAGAGGCTGTGGGACGACGGTGTTCTTGTTGGATTTGATTTTGGTGACTGTCAATGTCATCCTGATGCTATTGAGATTCTGGCAACATCCGAAGGATCTTAGACATTCGTTTACAGATCCTGTGGAGTCTTTATATGTCCCTTGCTTTATTGTCTCGTAAGCCACTTCCGTACTTGTACCTACCTCTCTGACCTTAACAACTAACAATCCACCAGTCTCGCTCTTCTCTATATCGGCATGTGCCAGTACGGCCTCCCCTACGTCCCATCACTCATCCCTGTAGCCGAAATCCTCTACTACATCTACCTCTCCCTTTCCACCCTCTTCACAACTGCTATGTACCTAATCCTCTGGTCCACGCAAACATTCCCCATCCACACTATGACCCCCGGTTGGGTCTTCCCTGCCTACCCTCTCCTCCTCAACCTCTCCCTCACAACCTCCCTCATCTCCGCCGCTACTGCAACCTCCCATAACCTCTTAACCCATCCCACCACCCTCGTATTCCTCTCTCTCGCCGCCCAGGCAACCGGCTTCCTCATTTCCTTCATGATCTCCTCTGCCTTCCTCTACCGCCTCATGACCCAAAAGCTCCCCTCCGACCACCAACGCCCCGGTATCTTTATATCCATTGGGCCCTCCGCCTTCACTGCTGCCGCCCTCTTTTCCCTCCCTCCCCACCTCCATCAGCTCATTCCCTCCTACGTCCTATCGCACCCCCCAACCCTCTACATAATCCGCCTTCTCATCATCCTCCCTGGTCTCTTCACCTTTTCACTCGCCTTCTGGTTCTTCTTAGTCTCCATTGGTTCCCTCGTAAAATACACGCGGCCTGGGTTCTCCCTTCCGCCTTTCAACATGGCCTGGTGGAGTTTTGTCTTTCCAAATACCGCGTTGGCTGTTGCTATTGGATCTATGGGGAAGGTCCTCGACATTTGGGCTTTGCGTATTGTTGGAGTTGTAGCTGCAGGTGGTGTCTTTTGCGGGTGGGTAGTAGTCGGCGGTGCTATGGTGAAGAGTATAGTCAGAGGTGATGTATTGGGGCCGAGAGGACATGGAGAAAGGGGAGGGATTGCAGTGGTTCCTGTGTAGGTACTGATGGTATCCTTTTCATCTCCTCGACCGTATCTATTTATTATTATGCTGGTATTAAGACTTGAACTTCATAGTTATTTTATTACACAATACACTCTGTACATACTACCATCCACATATTGCTGATCAGACCACGTGACTTCTTATGATAAAAATTGACTTTGCTTTGTTGCTTCATTACACAAATATCATCATGCAAAAAACCTCCTCCATCATGGGTGAAACCCTGACTAATAATGATACAAGAGGAAAAGCCTAAATAAACACCAAGAAATAACCTTCCTCCGTAAGATAAATAGACAAGTACAAGAAAAGAAAAACAAAAACATGATCAAACAATATCCCAAAGCCTCATTTAAAGCTTTGCCATCAGCTTCTGTTTCTCCTTCACCAACGCCGTTGCATCAACATTCACCACGATTCCTTCTCCATCCACCTTCTTTCCATCCTCCGTCTTGCCGAAAAATACAACCTGCACAGTCAGATCATCGCGATACCTTCTCGAGAATGGCGCCGGCAACGTAAGCAAAGATGATACTTGCTCGTGTTGTTTCCCACCCAGCGCATTGCGCACCAAATGCGTCGCCACATTCTTATCTTCAACCGTGAATCTCTGTTCGTCACCGGGCGTTAAACCCCACTGCGCAACGCGCACCGGTGTCTTGCTGCCATCGGCCAACGTCGCAGTCTGCGAGTGATCAAGCGGGAGCTTGGAGCCACCACCAAAGATGCGCTGCCAGACGGACTTGCTGGTAGGGCCGGCAGCGCCAGGCGCAGCGGCACCGTTGGTATCAATCCACTGGCCAACGAGGCCAACAACCTCCTCATTGGTGAGCATCTCCCACAGGCCATCCGTGGCCATGACCATGAAGTCGCCGCTTTCGGGCTTGATTTGCACTGTTGTGACTTCAGGTTCGGCTGTGACGTAAGGAGGTGTTCTGCTAAGGGCAGACGCTGAACGCGCAAAGAACTTGGTCTTCAACAGGCGGATTGTGTCCGCAGTCCACTTGTAACTAGCGTCACCAAACGCCCGAGTGGGCTCCAAGCCACCGAGAACACGACCAGCATATATAACTCTGGGCTCGTTGGGGTGAAGCCTGCGGAGACGAGCTTCTTCATCGGGGTTGCTGCCAGTCTGGTCTGCCGACAACGCAGTAGCAGTCCAAAGACCGTCCTTGTTGCGACGGCCCAGTACAGCGCGGGAATCACCGGTGCAAGCAACCCGGAGCTTGCCGGTATGTGAGTCGTAGAACGAAAGTAGAGCGCAAGATCCAGAGAGCGCGGGGGCAAGAGCCTCGGCGGCTGCAACCTTTGAGTTCTTGGCCATGACCTTTTCAACACTCTTATTGACGATCTCATCGTCAAGGCGGAGGAATCCATCCTTAATTGCCCGGTCAATCTGTTCGTCGCTGGGCTTCTGATTTGAATCTTTGTTGTATGTAGCATTAAGTTCCTGAGCCACAGTCATGATCAGATGTTGGCGGAGGGTAGCCGAAGTAGTCCAACCACTAACAAATTGGTTAGTATTATGATGCTTCAATGAGGTCATATTTTTGGGTTTCAACTTACGAGTGGCCATCAAAGACTCCCCAAAACATCCAATCATGTCCATCAGCACCCAGAGTTGGTACTCTGATGGTGCGCTCAGAGTGGTCGTCTTCGATGGGGTTGTTACTGGGCATCTGGGTAAGGTCATATCGCACGACACCTTCACCCCGGTTCACGAAGTAGCTCTCCTCCATACTGCGTAGCTTCTCATTAGTCTGTTCCGGACTCAGCACCTCTACAACGTGTCTACCGTCCTTTGTCATCTTTGTAATGGGACCCTCTCCAAGAATGGTTCCGGTTCTGAGTTGGTCAGCCCCAATAATCAGCACTTGACGGACCGAAGGCAAGTCCTTAGCTGAGTTGGGGTCAATAAGGTTTGTTCCAAGCCCGCCAAGGAGGCCATTGTTTGCTGCGGACGCCATGGTCCGGAACTGAGCGATGGATGGGTGGTCTTCGCCGTTATAGGCGTAGTAGGCGCCGTAGCCGACCAAAGCTGACGCCACTACAACACCGACTTTGCGGCTGTATATCATATCGCTGCGAACTGTGGATATGTGTTTGTATGAGTTGCTGGAGAATGGCTGTCCGGTGATAGCACGTGAGAATGGATTGTTGGAGGAAGCAGTGATAGTATTATTGTTATCCGTAAGAATGCTGGTCGAGGAACGTAGGGACTCGGCAGTGCGGGAAGTAGAGAAGCAAGCGGACTTAGAAATGTGTTTGTTGATGATGTTGATAGCGGAGTATTGGCTGCTGGAAAGGCTGGCGATTGTGCCCAATGTAGATAGCGGTGTCTTGTTAAAGCTCCGGGCGGTGACCGAAGAGAGTTGAGGTAGGGTCCGCATCGATCGGGTGATAGTAGGATGCATTAAGGCGGTATTGAGGAGAGCGTGATGATGGGAGATTTAGAAGAAAACAAGTACAATAGAGAGAAGGAGTCGGGAGGGGTGCGGGTTAGAGGTGGCGGGGGGGGCGTGTGGCAGAAGAACGTAGTGGTAGTTGTGTATGTTTTTTTTTGGGGGACAAGTAGGTTCGAATTTCTTGGCGGGGATGTTTAGACTGGTGTGGTGAGACAAGATACCCCGAATGAGCAGGCTAGTAGCGACTAGATTGAAAGCTTGGTGTGTTGTTGTTTTGGATTGTAAATCTCAAATCTGCGGTAGATGGCAGCTGTCAGTCAATTATCTTGGCTATGGTAGTCTGGGAGAAAATATAGAGCTCTTGGTTGGCCGAAGCTCCCTTAGTATAGGGCAAGGATCCACTAAACCCAGGAATATGGCGCTAATACAGCCTCTGTAACCTCCTTGATGTGGTACAGCCACAGTGGGTGATAGCTCAAGTGTTATATAAAGGAATGGTTTGGTGGATGAGGATAAGCTCATGAAACAGGCAAAAATAAACGCCATGATGAAGCAGAGGAAGCCATACCAAATTGAATCATATATAAGGGACACAAGAAACACACTAATGGCCCCAACCAATGCCAAGAAAATACTGTTTTGGCCCATTCAACATACAAATAACTAAGTTATGTGCTCGGTCCTACGTGGATCTGATCAGCGTGATGTGTTCGGTTGAAGAGCTCTTAGTGAGATCTGTGCTTGTAGAGAAAGTTAGTTTAAGATGATACTTGGGACAAATAAGCGGTTGAATCGACGCTAGAATAGAGTTTGGTGTTGATAGGCGAAGGTCAAACAGGAACCGTGGGGATAGTATATTTGGATTAGGATATGAATGTTCAACGGAACGTGTTTGAGAATGCGAAGAGATGGGGCTGTTACGTGGAGATATTAAGAATGACAGAAACCCCAAAACATAGTGATTCAATTCTGTTTTAGGCTTCTGCTTTAGGCTTCTGCTACATATGATCATGGAACAGGAAAGTCCACTTATCGATAACATGAATTCCTTCCTAAAATAAATCGCGGTGTTCTTTGAAATATCTCGCACAAATTATTAGCAAATTAACCAGAAATCAGGTCACAAAATGAAACATATTTTCCAATAAATGCCAGCTCACGGACATAATCAAACCGTCTGTTAACCCAAACCAGCAAGTTTCCTAGAATCAAACAAATATGGCCGACCTTTCCAGCTAATTCCATGTTTGATCTTAATCCTAAGTACTTGTGAATACAATGTCAATCTCCAACTATAGCCGATTCCACCGACTATTGTTACTATAACATCCATCTGTGCCACAATTAAACCGCACGATCGTCATCCAACGGCGGAAACTCTTGATCAATAGACCCTAGCCCTAAACCCCCTTTCACAAGTCCCTCTCCTTCAACCCGACTGCCCGTTTCACCACGCTCCCATGGCTTTCTTGGCGCTGCCCGTCCACCAAACGGCCTGACATTCTACCCGCCATGAAAAGAGAAAAGTTAGCAATCAACAACCCCTTCAAAACAAAAACGCCATCCCGAATTAGGCAGACTATCGACAAACTAGACCATCTCAGGAATCACCGGCAAGCGAGCCCGACATATGGCCGTTTCTCCGAATTTTGCGCCAGCCAAGACTCTTCCTTGTCCATCAAGTCTCCTGCCCCCGTCCAGTCCAAACATGCAACCCATCTACATGTCACCACAGCCACCATAAGCTGCTCTTCCACAAACCCCGGTTCACCCATCCACTATCTATAACGTAACTCACCTTATCCCTCACCACCGTCCCCGGAATTTCCCTAACCCCTGGCACGGCTGTCCCCTCCTGCAAAAACTTTAAAAGTTCCGCCAACCCCGCCGGTGGCTGTCCGTCTCCCACCGCTCCCTCCCCCTTCTCCACTCTCCCTTCCCCCCTTGGTGCTGCCTTCTGCCACTCCGGCCTCTCGTCAACCTTTTCTGGCCCCCCAACTACTGAGGTTTCCTTCTTAGCCTCGGCCTCCATCGCGGCCCCTAATGTCTCTGCTAACCTCTTATCTAATCCCCCTTCCGGATCAATGCGGGACGCCCAGGAGGTATAGGCTGCCTTATCTACTGAGAGCTTTAGGGCACTCTTGGCCCACGAGATGCGCATGGCTAAGATGACTCCAGGCGTAGTGGCTGCCATTCCGCGTGCTGCCACGGTTTTGACTAGAGTCTAGAATAGTTAGTCAACTGAGCCTCGAATAAACTGTTCAAACTATCGTACTGCAAAGCGGGGATCTGCAGCCCATGGGTATGAATCAAATGCTTGAAATATCACATCTTCGTTGATCGGTGCCGGGGCGGCTGTCGTCGCCTGAGAGCTCGAAGCTTCAGTCATCTCAATCCGTCAATTATTACAGGTATTTCCAAGAAAAAAAAAAGTAAAAAAAGTAAAAAAAAGTAATAGCACACAATTATGGTCCAAATCTTCAATGGTCAACCCAGGAACCTCCACAAGATTGCTTCATCTGTCAACTCCAACTAAGTCCTTGTAAACAACCAACCTAAATCCGCTTACCCCCAAATTCTATCTCCACTTCAGACCTCACCTATCACATTCAGCCAATAGCATCACAGCAAGCCATCCTCCCTTGTTCACCACTATCCCGCACTTGGATTTTACACATACACTGATTGTTCTCTTTTTAAGGACCGCATTATATTACTGCCATAAGGCTAAAGCAATAGCTAATGGGATGCTAAATGTGCCCCATGCTCCCTGTGATCTATAAACATATTAAAGTTACCCGCCCTTTCGTCTCTGACTATACAAATCTTGAGCATCAAATTGTGGATTAATCAATCTCCGGACAGAAAAGAATTTAGTAAGACAAGAAAGTGAACCACCAACGCTAGAAAAAGAAAACAGTAAGGCAATACAATTACTCCCCCCCAAAAAAGAAAATGGTATAACGGCATATATATGAAAATAAATAGAGAATGAAAACCAACTCAAACCAAAAGGTAGTTGACAGTAAAAAATTGCAATTTTTTTCTCGAGTTTTCAAAGTATTTTCTCGTAACGTCGTAACAAGCTGAGATCAATAGCATGTCAGTTACACCAAAATGTCTACGCCTCGATAGGCCTTGTAACACTCTGAAAATCATCGAGGCTCCTAAATGCGCCGCAGAAAGGAAGAAACTAGCAAGGCGTAGACCTTCAATAAATACAAAAACAGACATAAACAAAGAACGCAAAATAAAAACAAAAACGCAAATATGAAATGTGGAAATAATCAGCGAAACAAACAGATAACGACAGCCAAAGCATGGCAGCCCAAAGAAACAAAAAATACTAGCCTTATTGGCATAACTGGGTCTGGTAAAGAGTCCCGAAGCAAACTTGATGAGGAATTTGAAAGCAAACATCGACGCCAAAGATCAATACTGACATGAGTCAGACCAATTCATATCCTGAAGCCAAATCCGAAGGTAGGTACTTAGCGAAAGTTAGGGATGCCACCCTGGTAACGGCCGCCCCCGTTAACTGCCCGTTCGTTTGTATGGCCACTGTGAGTACCGTGGGTCCCATGAGTCCCGTGGTTGTAAATCGGAGGACCCATCGGAGGACCAGGACGAGTGGCGGAGGCAGGGTCAGTGCAAATCATGCCGACACGAGAACCAAACTTTGATCCACGAAGCGAAACCATATGCTTACGTATGTGAACCGCAACAGCTTCCCGGAACGTAGGTGTAGTACTCAGGAGAATATACTGAATCAGATAGTTACCATACTGATCACTCGCAATGTCAATGAGAGGAATGCGGGGACGCCCAGGATGCCCCTCGCACACTCGTTCCAAGTACCGCGAAATAAAGTCAGACCCGCCAATTTTCAGGCACTTCTCCACAACCTTGGACGCAAACTGGTCGGTGCTATATTCAGGAGCACACTTGATGACGTGATCAATGGCCCGTTTCTTGTCCTGCTCGGCGCCATGCTCGCAGATATGCTGAATGCACCAATTTCCAAATTGCCCGTGGGCAATAAGATCGATGTTCAGGAGAACCTCTTCGACGCAGGGACGCTAAAGTAGGAAAACGAAGTTAAAACACTATATCCAATGAAATACTAAAAATTAGAGTAGCTATCAAAGAATAGAGCCAACACTTACCTTGTCTTCCTCGAGACAGTTCTCAAAGATGTTCTGGACCACCAGGCTACCTGTTTCACCCAGCGCCACTTCGTGCCACATGCCACGCAAGGCCTCGTTGACAAATGACATCACCTGCGGGGGGGTTCCTGACCAACGAAGCTCAAACAGCTTCTGCCACACATGGCAAGCATAGCGGTGAATCACCGTCTCTGGGATCCGGCACAGAAGTTCGCGAACCATGAAAACTTTGTAATCCTCAGGGACACAATCAAAAGCCTTCTGAATAACATGGCAGCCAAAAGGGTCCATCGAAAGGGCCAAAGTACGACCACGAATGGACTGAGCAATCTTGATCACCTGCTCGGGAGTGCCATGCTCAAAACAACGCTGCACCAAAAAGTTGCCAAAACGGTTGACCATGAGGTGGAATGCCTGGTCAATAATGGACTCCACAATATCATACTTCTGGCTGGCTGTACCAATCTTGAGCTTCTGTTGGAGAAATATGGAAGCTTGTTGATCATTTTGCTGAATGATCTTGTCGACAATGAACTTCTAGTTGCATGTGACATTACGATCGAGCAAGCGACGATAGTTAATCGGCTCGTTATGATGGCCTAGCTTGTGCATTTCACCGCGGGTCTGCTTGGGGACACAGTTACATTAGTTTCTAGCCGTTCTATGCTTCCACAATGGTTAAGACGAAATAGATGGTACCTTAAGGCGGGGCTGAGAGGCGGGTCCGCCCATGAACGGCGACATGTCAGAGACTCCCGAAGGCATAAACGATGGAAACGGGTTGTGAGATCCATGGATATCACTCCCAAAACTCTGCTGGGAGTGGCTGTTAAAGTAGCCTCCCGCACTAGTCATGTGTGAGTAATGATCGAAAGAAGGCGCCCCAATCGCGCCGGGTCCTGAAGGAGAAACACGGGCGAAGCGACCATCAGTGGGATGAGATAATTCGCGTCCAATATTGGATCCACGCATAGACTGATTGTCAGGCGTGCCACGTTCAGCAGACATAAGACCAGGTCCACTAGCAAACGGGACATGGCCCGTTGTATCTAGGGGATTACTAAACGGTGATGGGCCAGGAAACTGCTGAAAACTGCGCGAGGTCATCCGATCTGACGAGGCTCCATCAGCACCTGAGGCAGACCCATCGGAAGGTGTACCAAATTGGTGAGGATGAACGTTCCATTGGTTATCCGGAGTTGGGAATCCAGAACCCGTGTTGGAGCCGAATCCAGGAGCCATGGGCATATTGTTCCAGTCGGGCTGAGGGGGCATAATACCAGGACCTGACAGAGCCGCCATATCGGTGCTGTTCGTAGCAAAGTCCCGAGAAGCCATCTGGTTGGCGTTGTACTGTGGATCTCTTTGCATTGTAGCAGCCAAAGCGACTTGGGTCTCAGCCAGTCTTTGGCGGAGTGCCTCCACCTCTGCGTCCATCGATCCAGGCTTGGGAATCAAAGTAAGCCTAGAAGAAAGAGAAATGGGCGGTGCAATGGATCCCAGGCCAAATCGGTGGTTTATATGACTCTGTGTGCCATCAGGTATGGGGGGTGGCGAGCTATTAAGAGAAGTAGGAGAGCCATCGTTGGTCGAGTTCATACTGCTGGTGGCAGGCTGAGTAGAGGATACGGCTCGTGGTTCGTTACCACAAGAACCCGAGTTTTCTTGGTCTAGTTTGGCTAAAAGCACATCGACAGGACTCTTCTCCGTCGCTCTGGGCCCGATAGCAACATTTCCAGAGATCGAAGCCAATGGGCGGATGGGATGTCTGTTATATGGGTTCGTTGACTGTTTTCAAACGCAAGTTAGCAACTAGTTAGCAGCCATCTTGTAATAAAGTTGCATATAAAGTACCAAACGCACTTACGGGAATTAAAGCATGGGGAGACCCAGTGTTCTGGTGCTGACGAGCAGGGTAGACTTCACGGCCGTCCTGCAAATCAATACTCTTTAGCATATGCTCTCATCTATAACATAAATAGTGGTCCGAAAAAGCGAGGGTGAGGAAGATGACACATGTAATGGGACGTAGATAAAGTTAGGGCTCACATATGAGTAATATTCGTTCATTGGTGACGTCCCATGAAGACGTGAGAACAGAGTCGGTTGGGAATTGGACTGCGGCGAACTTCCGCGATGAGGGAAGTCAGCATTAGACGGCGGGCGAGATCCGGAAGACCCACGACTGAGTGAATTGAAAGAGAGCATCTTGGGGAATGCACAACCAAGAATGATATTTGAAGCTCGATGGAAGAGTACAAAACGCAAAATGCGAAAAGAAAGAACAAGATTGGACAATATAAATGGTAGCAATTTCGATGGAGAGGAAGAGAAAGAAACAGATAGGCGTAAACGCAGTAGAGAGATATCTGAGGACTTCTTATAGGGGAGAAGTGGAGACCGGTCAACACACAAAACTGTAAGGTGAGACTCTCAATAGGGCAAATGGGAGCAAGCAACGGGCAGTATAGAGATATAGCAAGCCCTAAATATAGCCACAGCCTCAAAGACTCCGGACCACCTTCCCGCAGAGTTCAAAGAGGATCTAGCCAGCCACCACTTGGCTGCACCTGCAAATCTATCAAGGGCGTGAACCAGCGGTAGTTGGAGGATACCTGGGCCATGACAAGAGGAACTAGGTCACGGGACGGTGCCCTAGATGTGTGTTTCGGGCAGGTATATGAGTAATAAACATAGGCAAAGCCGAATGAAAGTCAAGAAAAGTGGTTCATAATGATGATAGCAGCAATCATCCAAAAGATTCTGAGTATCGAAGGTTGTATAAATTCTTGTCCTATGCTGAAATTGGAACTCTCCAATAGACAGACAGAGAACGGTAACATGATAACAGTAATGAAAAGGGTGGAGTATCACAGTAAAGTAGGTTATTATCAGATAACTTACCACAAATCTCTTGAATAGACATCCTTCGTTGATATGCTTGGGAGGTCTTGGAACGGGGGATGCAACACTGGTGGTCGGCTGAATCTTTCCCGGAGGCGTGACAACAATGTACTTCTTTTTAAGTACCTCCATTATATATATAATAGATCCGGGATATCGGCGCAAACAAGAGTTAGGCAGGGTGTTTGGAGTTCAAAAGAGTAAAAGGGTTGGTGATAGCCAAGATGGAGGAATCGCCACCAACTAAATTTGAGGAAAATGGCTGCCTTTATACCTAGAATCTAGGCACTCGTTGTTTTGTACTTGGATCAATAAAGTAAATAACAAACGGATGCAAACCCTACATACTTGCCAGAAATTCCAAGAGATTTCTTCAACTGTCAGGTACGGAGTGGGATATTCTGGTAAATAGCAAGTCCCCACAGCTCCCTTCGGAATATAGCTTCAACGGGTACCAATAGTAACCTTCTATTGGTTGGATCCAAAAGAATGAAATCAAAATGGAAGGACGCTCTTAATTCAGATTCTCTTGGTGATACAGACTAAGGCTTCTCAAAGAATGCATATTACGCAAGTACTGAGCCCGATCAGTACTGAGGGGGCGAACAACAAGCTCCGAGCACCCCGGCTAGAAAAAGAAGGATAAAGGATGAAGTGAACAAACAACACTCAGAAATAATACAAAGAATATACAAAAACGAAAAACTCCAATCCAGATAAAATTTACTATTGTACAAAGGCCATATGGACGTTGGTTTACCGTCTCTTCTTCTTGAGATCCGCAGCACCTAAATAATCCTGTTAGTAAATTTCCAAAGTACATGTGCAATCAATCCAATAAACTTACTGGGCGGGGCAGTCTTCTTCTTGGGGGCACCCTTCCCACGACCGTGAAGCCTAAAAAGTTCACGTTAGCAAATCTGGCAATATCAAAAATTCGGTGATTATCACCGGAGCATGCGGGAAAACCTACAGATCCAAACTCTCCAGACGGTCTAATTCCTTCTGATCCCAAGCGTAGATATGCGGACCAAACATACGGCGAACGTCCTTAATCGTAGCCTCCTTACGAGGATAGTAAGCGGCCAGGGCAGGACCGCGAAGGCGCTGGCGAAGCACCTTATTACCGAGACGAAGACCATCCGGGTTGTAGGTCGTTGAAAAGACCTGGCATTGCGCCTATAAATATGTTAATGAGAATTCAGCTATCCAAAATAAAGCTGAAAAACGAACCTTCATCAGATCTAATAATCTCGCACGTGGAACACTCATTTTGGCATATCTGGTGGACTCAATCTATGACTTCGATTCCCTCATCTATGCCCGAAAAATGACTGTCGCTACAGTGAGGTTATCATGGGTGGGTCCTGGCAAGCCTGCTACGCCACTCTTTGGTGTGGCGCATTGGTGGTTAAGTGGCGGCGTTGTCGCAAGGGATTCAAGCGCAGGTGCAGAAATCCCGTCTGTGCAACCTAAATTTTGTTACCGCGAATCCTCTGGCGCATTCAGTTACATATTCATGTGTAGCATCTGTATTTGTGTGCTCTTAGAATCAATTCTTCAGTAATATCATATTTTTGTACCATGGGGAAAAGATCAAGAGAAGATGAGGATGACGCGTCCCGTGAGGCTCAGAAGAAGGTGAAGGATGAAGCCAAGGAAGCCCTAAGTGAGGTCTTAGAGAATGCCGATGAGTTGATCGAGCTGTTGACAGCTCTCAAGGGTGACACTGAAAAGAAACGAAAGCTGGAGAAGAAGTTTGCAAAACTCACTAGCAAGCTTCTCCCGTCATTAGAAACAATCGCTAAGTCTTCGAAGTCTAGTAATCCCGAAGTATGTTCCCTTTTTTCAACATGTGGTTCGTTGTATCTAACATGCTGTAGTCTACGGGATCTCAAACTTTTGGGTCTACAAAAGCCGAGGTCATTGTACCCGTTGTCGAATCAGAGAAGGAGTCTGTATCAACAGAGCCAAAACCAGATGAGACGACGGCCAAGGATACATCCGTCAGTCAGGAGCCTAAAAAGGGTGCGGAGGCTCCTTGGTTCTACCTCACCACTGGTTGGGCCTCGTCGGACATCCAAACTGAACTTCCTCCTCTTCCTATTGTTAACGATGATTTGAAGAATGCAGCCTTTACCCATTCCGCCTTTACCAACAACGGTACCCAGTTGTCTTACGAGCGCCTTGAATGGCTGGGTGATGCCTATCTCTATGTTCTTTCCACCGCATTTATCTTCCAGACTTTTGGCTCTATGCCTACCGGTCGGTGTGCTCAGGTTCGTGAAACCTTGGTGAAGAATGCGACACTTTCCGACTATTTCCGACAGTATCATTTGGGTCAATTTGCACGTGTTCCCAAAGAGCGTGAACGCGCCAAGCTTGATAAAGTCCCCGCCACCGACAAAGAGACTATCAAGGTTCAGGGCGACATGTTTGAGGCATTCGTTGCGGCGGTCGTTCTTTCTAGTCCGGAGCACGGTGTTGCGCGGGTATCTCAGTGGTTAAAGCAGCTATGGGCGCGGACCTTGGACAAGAATATCCGGGATATTGAGAGGCGTCCTGGGACTGGGGGTGTCTCTGAACTTGGTGAAAGTAAAGTTGATGAGAAGGTCAATGCCAAGACCCGCCTTGCGGTCCATATCCAGGTCCCCGGTGTCTTATTGCAATACAAGGATATGGTCTGCAATAAAAAAGATAAAGCAACGGGCCTTCCATTGTATTCGGTTGCTGTATATCTCACTGGCTGGGGTGAAACTGAGAAGCTTCTAGGTATGGCGTCAGCTTTGTCCAAGAAGGAGGCTGGACAAAAGGCAGCTTTGTTGGCATTAGACAGCAACAAGCTGATGAAGCAGTACCACAACAAGAAGAGGGCGTATCTAGAAGCTAAAGCGTCAACAGCTCCAGAGAAGGCTTATGAGGTTGGTCAAGCGGCGGAGTAAGGGCAGTTTATGCAATGTATTATAGACATAGACATGATCAAATCATCACATCTCAATATCAATGTCATTTGTTTACAACCTGTGCCTCTGATTGACAGAATATAGTATATATATATATATATATATATGTGTGTGGTACATGTATATATCTAACCCTATTATAGACCAATTGCTTAATTTTTGGAGACAATCACCAACCCTTGGTTCAGATGCCAAAATAAAATCCCTGTGCATCTCAGCTTGTGGACTTCACTCACTCAATCCAGCTTTGAACCGCGGCTCCCAGACACAGAGGGCTGTTGGATAAACAAGATGGATGAATCGTGCATGAAGCCCAAGCTTTGATAACATTAATTGATATCTCACTAATAGACAACAAAATACTTCTCTTGTTTTTATTTATCAATCCAAAGCTCTCTATAACCTCTCCATAGTGGCTGGCTTTTTTTAATTCACAATATCGAGCACTATTACCAACTGCACACGCGATCTCCCAAAAATGTGTGCATAAAAATCAGGCTTTAATTATCATCTTGTCTGTATCCAGGCATCATCGACAAGTTCTACGAACCCGATAATATCATTCTCGAAATCCATACATTTTTTGAATTCCCTTCAGCCCTCAATAATTACATATCATCGCCGGGCTTTTTTTTTTTACGTTGGCGCATTCCAAAACCATTCAGCAATACCTCCATCTAGGTTATTTCTCCAATATTATCCAGTCCCACATGCGCCAACTCACCAACCCAATTGTCGCATTCACAAATATTTTAGCGCATTCTAGACACACCTTCTCGGGACTTGCGTTCCTAAAGTCTTAGTGAGGACGTAATCGTGCATATATTCGGAGGAGTGGGTGTTTCCTCTTGCCCCAGTACCCAGCTATCACTTATCTGAGCGGGCGCTTCCCCCGCCATACATAGTCGCAACAATGGCTGATTCTATAGGTCGGTTCGCAACACTAACATCCCAACTACGCTTGCGCCTTTTCATATACTAATACCAATGGGATACTCTGCTATAGACCGAGTCTTTGTCCATGCGCTTGGCGCTCTCAAGCAGATGCCCAAGACGGGCTCTACAAAACCTCCAGTCAGCGAACGATTGAGACTCTATGGATTATATAAACAGGCAATGGAGGGTGACGTCGATGGCGTCATGGCAAGACCAAGCCAGGCCGTTGGTATTACCCAGGAAGAATTAAAGCGAGAACAAGGCAAATGGGATTCATGGAATGCCCAAAGGGGAATATCACGAACGGAAGCAAAGCGTAGATATGTCGAGACGCTTGTCGAAATATTTAACAATTATGCCACAACTCCGTAAGTCGCCGGAGACCCTAGCTGTCTAGATTATCCACAGAATCACTAACCAACGCCTATCAGTTCGGGTAAAGAACTACTTTCTGAGCTTGAGTTTGTCTGGGACCAAGTAAAAAACAACAACGCCCCTAGCATCACCGACTCCACGCCATTTCACGATACCCACCAGTTACTTCCGCCAGATGACGACGCCGCTCCTATCGAATCCGCTGAGCCCAGCCCTCTCAAAGTCCTCCGCCCAATGAGCGAAGTTGACGAAGCTGACCGGCGCTCCGAACGCCAAATTGCCCTCCAAGAAGACGAGTTTGACGAGCAAGAGGGGACTAATTCCTCAGCGATCAGCGGACGATGGGCACGAAGAGTTGAGCGGGCATTGGTTATGCTATCTACTGAAGTTGTGGCGCTGCGAGAGCAGATTTCTACAGCAAGGGAATGGAGAGTACGCAAGGCAATGACTGTGAGGGCATGGGGGGAATGGCTTGTTTGGTTGGTGGCAAAGCACATTGCAGCAGATATTGTGGTGCTTTGTGTAATATTGCTGTGGATGAGACGACAGGGAGATCGACGGTTAGAGGACTTGGTGAGGGGCATCTTGCGGTTAGCTAGAGAATACGTCCGTAAGATTGTTCCATCACGATAGCTTGATGGTAGCTTCCGGGAAAGTCCCGGTTATAATGGGTTGTCGGCGACCTCACATATATCTGCATAATATACGACGCTATGATGAAGCTTTATAAGCTAACTGCTATCGCGGGCTTATTGAGATTCAAGAATTTTACATGTTACATATCTAGTTCCAAATATCATCTGCTAACTGCATTCGTACCATGCTATAGGACATGAGGCAGAGAGATCTAGAGCTTCATAGTGAGTACATAGGGTTGGTATAATACATTAACCCCCAGCATCAGAAACTCCCGCTTGCCTTTTTTATGACCCAGATGAC
Organism: Catunica adiposa; assembly: GCA_001640685.1. Taxonomy (NCBI): domain Eukaryota; kingdom Fungi; phylum Ascomycota; class Sordariomycetes; order Microascales; family Ceratocystidaceae; genus Catunica; species Catunica adiposa. The sequence goes on from LXGU01000198.1 coordinate 36,460, forward strand.
TGCGATTCGATCCAAACTTTTCTTGGAGTCCGATCTTTAATTCTTATTTCGTATCTTCTAACCCACCATCTCGCAAGACTATTATGAACAATCCACCTCACTTATAAGACACATCCAGTCTTCCGACAGCCCTGGTAATTAGGTTCAATTTCCTCCAGTATCTACACCCCAGTGATGGATGACTACACTGCACCACCTCCCAAATTTACCAGGAGAATCGAACATATAGAAACCAGTATAGCCATATTGGACCACTGTAACTCCGAGGTCTACGGCGACATGTTCAGCCTTGCCGAAAAGGACCTCTATGTCCTGATGGGCCATATTGGTTACGAAGAGACAACACACGCCCTGCAGGACTTGGCAGAGGAGTTGATTTCACAGATTAATGGGTTCAGACGACACGAGAAAAATATTGGGTTGGAGTGGGATGGGAAGTTGGCTGAGGCAAGATCAGGGTAACTACAGAAGAGGAAGCATGAGACATGATGTCGTGGTGAGGAGATGAGAGAACTCAGCTGCTAAAGTGAAGGCGATGAGCACTGAGGTGAGCAGAAATCGAACAAGGGCGATATCACGGGCTCTGGCCCAGAACCAAGACACCGCAGACGCGGTGTCTATGCAGGATATGGTGACCAACCCTAGGGTTAACTATGAACAGCTTGATTATGGGATGATGGACATATTCTTGGAGGGCATTGCATCGTCAGTATCAGTTACCGGACCTATCAACCAAGGCGATAGGTCTACAAACCTATACGTAGACCTCACCGTAGATATCAATAAAAATGAGCCGTACACGAAGGCCTAGTAAAACCTTGACTAAGCTTTGTTTTACATTTCATTGTTTCTTGATATCCAAGTCATTTCCGGCTTAAACCAGAAAAACTTCATCATACACGAGCGATTCATGCAAAAATATATTCCCAGGTTTTGGGTTGTAACTACCGGCGGTAAGAGGCGTTGGTCATGGAGTTCTTTTACAAGAATCTCCCACGCTTCCATAATCGGAGTCTAAATTATTCCTCTTGGACTAAAGATAGAGGAGTACCTGACGGAACGTCGATGATCGAATTAAATCAAACAAAGTCGCTGCAAGTACTCCCACAATAATGGGCCCGTGTACAATGAAGAGGAAAAGAGAAAAAGAAGAATCTTCAAATTTTGGCGGTCGCTCTGCGAAGAAAAGGCAATTGGTTTTCGTCAAAGCGGGTCCTGAGTTGTATGAGCTGACTAAGCCGTATTCACGTGCAAGGGTCAAGACACAGTACTCAAACCCTGACTTATCTTGACACCTGAGGCAATAATGCTCCACCAGCGACGAATTGGCCAATTAGAACATCCCCAATTGAACCAAGCACTCGTAGGTATGCTTGTTAGTGACGCTCGTTCGCCTAGGAGCAAGCACCTACGCCTACTAAGCAAGTCCCTGATTGGCGAATGCTGATTGGAGGGTTTGGAGTAGCCCCAGCCTATCAACTACTACCTGACTGGCAACGAGCTGTAACGAAACCCGAAAAAGCTCACGTCTTACGACTCCGAACCGACGACCAGTGACGGATCTCTACGTCAATTGCCGCCCCGCAGTCCCCGGACTCCTCCCTGATCCACTCTAATAACTTTTATTAGCCCGCCGCTATCCATCCCACCATCGTCATTGGACCATCGATTGTCCGTTTGGTGTTAATTGTTCTGCTGTTGTAATCACGGCGCCCCTCATTTCGATATATTACCTTACGACGCCACGCTTGCGATGCTGCGGCAAACTCTATCTCGATCGGCATTGCAGTCGACGAGCCGGGCTGCGTCCCGCGTGGCGAGCCGGGCCTTTTCGAGTTCGGGGATGCGCCGTGCTGAGGTGGAATTGACTATCGGTATGTGATTGTCGATGACCTCGAAGACAACGGGAGCTAATAATAACCCTCACAAATGCAGATGGCAAGAAGGTCTCAATCGAAGGTAAGCCATTGGGTGATGATATGGAGCCATTGGGTGGTCGGATGGGTGTGAATTGATACTAACGTGGGTTGACAGCCGGTTCTTCGCTTATTCAGGCTTGCGAGAAGGCCGGAGCTACGGTCCCCAGGTACGTAGGAGCTAGTGGCACCCGCTCGATGGGTCCCGGACCAGGATGATGTACTTTTAGCTAACATTACCCCAGATATTGCTACCACGAGTAAGATATATCCCCACATATAAACTCGCGATGGATGCCTCATGTTGTCATCATCATCGTTATCATCGTTGTTGTTGACATGTCCCTGGTTTCCCAATCACTGCTGACGTCGTTGTGTAGGAAGCTCGCCATCGCCGGAAACTGCCGCATGTGTCTTGTCGAAGTTGAACGTGCTCCGAAACCCATTGCGTCTTGCGCCTGGCCTGTAGCCCCCGGGATGGTTGTTAAGACTAACTCACCACTAACCCACAAGGCCCGCGAGGGTATCATGGAATTTCTCCTTGCCAACCATCCTCTTGATTGCCCCATTTGCGACCAAGGTGGTGAATGTGACCTCCAAGACCAAAGTATGCGCTACGGAGCTGATCGTGGTCGTTTTCACGAGGTTTCGGGCAAGCGTGCTGTCGAAGATAAAAACATTGGCCCCTTAATTAAGACGTCGATGAACCGTTGCATCCACTGCACTCGTTGTGTCCGGTTTGCCAACGATGTCGCTGGCGCCCCAGAGATGGGATCCTTTGGTCGTGGAAACGACATTCAAATCGGTACCTACCTCGAACAGACCCTTGACTCGGAACTTTCTGGAAATGTTATCGACCTCTGCCCCGTCGGTGCCCTTACGTCGAAACCATATGCATTCAAGGCTCGCCCCTGGGAGTTGAAACATACTGAATCGATTGATGTCCATGACGGCTTGGGCTCTAATGTTCGTATTGATACCCGTGGTCTTGAGGTTATGCGTGTTCTCCCTCGCTTGAACGATGACGTCAATGAAGAATGGATCAACGACAAATCTCGCTTCGCTTGTGATGGTCTCAAGACCCAGCGTCTTACTATCCCCCTGGTTCGCCGTGGGGGCAAGTTTGAACCGACGGACTGGGAGCAAGCTCTTACGCTGATCGCCGCCACTTACAAACAGATTTCTCCCAAGGGGAATGAGTTCAAGGCAATTGCTGGGTCCTTGACCGAGGTTGAGTCCCTTGTAGCTATGAAGGATCTCTTAAACAAGTTGGGATCTGAGAACGTCGCACTGGATGTAGAGGCTGGACGCAAACCGGTTGCCCATGGTGTAGATGTTCGCAGCAACTACAGCTTTAATTCAAAGATTGCTGGCATTGAGGAGGCCGATGCTATCTTAATTATTGGGAGTAACCCCCGCCACGAAGCCGCCGTACTCAACGCTCGCATCCGCAAGCAATGGCTTCGGTCAGATCTTGAGATTGGTGTCGTTGGAGAGTCTTGGGAATCGACCTTCGAATTTGACCACCTCGGCACTGATCTCGCCGCCCTTAAGAAGGCCTTCTCGGGCTCTTTTGGTAAGAAGCTCGCCAGTGCCAAGCGTCCCATGATCATTGTTGGCTCGGCAGTCACTGACCACCCTGACTCTCGGGCGTTCTACGAGACTGTGGCTCAATTTGTCGACAAACACTCTTCCAACTTTAGCACTCCAGAATGGAATGGATACAACGTGTTACAGCGTGAGGCGTCTCGCGCCGGTGCGTACGAAGTTGGCTTTGTGCCACCATCTGCTGAGGTCGCCGCCACCAAGGCTAAGCTCGTGTGGCTTCTCGGTGCTGACGACTTTGCGGATGCCGATATCCCCAAGGATGCATTTGTTGTTTACCAAGGCCACCATGGTGACCGCGGTGCTGCGATTGCCGATATTGTCCTCCCGGGTGCTGCCTACACTGAGAAGTCTGCCACATATGTCAACACTGAGGGTCGTGTCCAGATGACCCGCGCTGCCGTTTCCCTTCCTGGTGGTGCCCGTACAGACTGGAAGATTATTCGTGCGGCGTCTGAATTCCTTGGTGTTCCCCTTCCGTATGATGATCTCGCCGTCCTTCGCGAGCGCATGGCGGAGATTAGCCCGGCGCTTGTCTCATACGATGCTGTAGAGCCCACCTCAGTATCTAACCTTAGCAAAGTGCAGCTTATTGACGCCAACCGCGGCGCCCCTGTGTCAGGCGCTCCTCTGACTAAGCCAATTGATAACTTCTACTTTACGGATGTAATTTCTCGGAGCTCACCGACAATGGCGAGATGTTCAGCGGCCAAGGCTACGGGGAATAACAAGACGAACTTTATGGCGCCGGGTATGGATGAAGATAAGCCGCTTGGCCAGGTGGCATATGGTGTGTAAGAGCCAGAGAGTACCTATGCCAAATGCTGACTGACTTGTGGGGTTTTTGGGATACCAAGTGTTTATAGAGTTCGTCTTGGCTTGGCGGGCTTGGCGGGTTTGGTGGGTTGTTAAGATGAAACTGCCTGCAGAAGCTTTGGAGGCGGTGGTTATTTGTTGATACGCCGAGGATGGCGAGATATGTTTGTTTTGTTTGTCTTTTTTGTTTTTCGTTTTTCATTTTTTACTGCTCTTTTGTTGTTCTTTTGGTCGAGCAACCAGCCGAGTCAAAGTCGACTCATCCATCACCAGATCCCAGATCCCAGATCATCCAAAAGACTAAAACCCCCCTTTACTTCGCCTATCAGTGGCCAAAAGGCGGATATCTGACACCAGTCACAGTTAGCAGTTTAGCACCAGTCATCAGTCTACAGTTTAGCCTTTAGTTACAGTCAGGGCTTGAGTACAGCAGCCAACAGGAAACAGTTCCAGTTCCAGTCACCAGAGAAATATATCCCAGATTATTATGCATTTATATCAGGCACGTGATGTGATTGTTACACCACGAGATGGCGATGGTTACGTTAGAATCAAGCCAGCTAAGTGGCTGTTTACCAGTTAACCAAAATAAAGATATCTTTCTATGTCTTTACGAGCTACAGCTACATTGCATGGCGACCTCGTCCTTGGGAATCTTGCCTGTCCATCTCTCTTCTTCATCCTTATTCCCTTCAAAGATGACTCCATCAAATTCCTTCCCAGTCCATTCCTCTTCGAACGGATAGGTCGCCATATGCATCGCCCTCCTCAACACATCGACATCCCCATCCTTTTGTACCTTATCGATAATCTCTTGAAGCACCCAGCCCCTCGGGATAAACTTGGGGTTCGCCATCTTCATAGCAGATGACCGCGCGATATCCCCGGCGGCCCCGGGCCAATCAGCCGTGGCACGATCCCGCCATGTCCCTAGCCACACAGCAAGCTTAGAAATGGAATTGTCTGAGGCATCCTCAGGGATCTCAAACAGGGTCTTGACAATATCGCTGGAAATTTCCCCCGTGGGCAATTCGGATGCCTTGACGACGCTCAGGCTCCGGAAGAAGCGATGGAAGTCCATTTTACAATCAGATAGGCAGTCAAGGATGATGGGGATGAACTCCCTGACGTCGTCGTCTGCTTGGGTTTTGAGCCCGAGGCGAAGGAGGATGCGCCGACGATACTCGGAAGTAAATACGGCTTTGTATTCATCGCCGGCTTGGCCAATTAGCTTTTCGGCACGGGGGATGATGGCGTCTTCAGCGCGGACGAAGTCATCTCGGGTTTTCATATCGTCGTCATCTACGCGGCCGGCCGCACCCATCAAATGGGCAAATGCCTCGCCAAGCCTCACCAGATTCCACCAAATCATCGTCGGCTGCATTTTGTATGAATACCTCCCAGTGTGGTCGTCATGGTTCGGCGTATACGTCGGGTCAAAGACATCCATAAAGGCAAATGGGCCATAATCCATACTAAGACCGAGAATCGACGTATTGTCGGTGTTCAAGACACCATTGAGGAATCCGTACGCTTGCCATGCAGCAACCCCAGCGGCATTCCGGCGGACAATGGCGCGGTATAGACGGGCAAAGCGATTTTCCGAGACATCGTCAGGGCCTTCGACGGTGTCTTTCGGAATGCCAGTTCGTGGTTCTTCAAGAGGGTCAGCCAACGGGGCTTCCGGGTTCTCAAGGCGACCTGGTAGGTTTTCCCATCCACCGTAGACATCGGTCGCAACGTACTCTGCGATGACCCGTAGCGTTTCGAAATCCTGGCGGATTCGTGGGAGATCGAAGGTGCCGCAACGGACCCAACTTTCGGCAAAACGAAGGACAATTGCGCAGGGCTCCATAGTCTCCCTATGAGCCTCGACTCCTGGTAACTCAGTGATGGAAAGGGCCCGAGTCGTTGGGATGCCGAGGGCATGCATAGACTCGGATGCAAGGAATTCCCGGATGCTTGACCGGACGACTGCGCGGCCATCAGCGAAGCGGGAATACGGGGTGATTCCAGCGCCCTTGAGTTGGAGTTCGTAGCGAGTTCCGCTGGGGTTCGTCGTCTCGAATAGCGAGATGGCACGCCCGTCACCGAGCTGACCGGCCCATTGGCCGAATTGGAAGCCGCCGTAGCATTGGGCCCATGGGTATCCGGGGCTACCTTCAGGGTCCTCGGGGTTCCATCCTTGAATCTTGTTCCCAGAAACAGTGTCAAGGAACGAGGGAGTGGTAGTTGTTGCGGGGTCGATGTTGAGGATCTTGAGGGCGGCGGGGGAGACGGCAAGGAGTTTGGGGGATTGGGTGGGTTCGGGGGAGACGTAGGTGAAGAGGGCGTGTTGGACGTTGCGGGGGGTGATGTGATAGCGGGGAGTTGAGTCGGAGATAGTAGGAGTAGGGTATTTGGAGTCGGGAGGCAATTTGGAGGTAAAATTCCAGGATTTAGGGATGTCATCAATGGATTGGGAAGCCATAGTGGTGATGAGATGACGTTGATGGTGAGTTAGGGTTGTGGGTTTATAGGCGGAATATCGGAGCAACGATATGGGCGGAAGTTGACGAGGGATTATTCTAAGAGGCATATAGAAAGCAAGTAAAGTAAAACTCTCTGTGTCGGTTTAAATCTATGAAAATATTGTGATGAGAAAGCTGGGTTTCATGTAAGTCTGAGTCTTAATCATGCCTTCACACAAAGTCAATGCAAAGCCGCCATGGAGCTCTTTTCGGCAACGGAGGAATGACGACACAAGCACTTGGAGCTCTTGATTACTAAGCCAGTCGGACTTAAAGCGGATTTTCCGTACGGATCGCGGAGCTTCGCCTGATCAAGATGTCATGGCCGATGGAATGAAAACCAATTTCTTGCTTTCGCATACACTCCACCTGGAATATGAGGCAGGTTTACCCAGGCATTAGCGTCATATCATCATCCCAAGTCCTGGTGTCGATATCGATGTCGATGGCGTTTTGGGGGGGGGACAGTATACAAGAGTGTTTTGTACTGTGGTATGTAAGTAGGAGGAACGATTTCGCAATTACCTTGTTTGTTCAACCTATGTAGAAAGCACATTATCGTGGATCCCCACTCCGATTAATCATCTATCAGCCTCACGAGCAAATATTAGCAATTATGGACCAATGTGTTTTAATGGTTTCTAGCAGAAATATCTCCGAGGCATTGGTTTAGGCGGACCATGGATCCACACCTGTGTCAGATAGTTAATATTGAATTAAGTATCTCGTTTTACATATCTGGAATTATACGAGATGTAATGCAACCCCAAGGTGGCCTGTAGATGTTAGAAACGGAGACTCCTTGGCCGAGTCGGGCTAATGTAGCGTAGCGATATGCGGGCAGGTGGGGGGCACATAAAGCTTAGGGCAGATGACGTTCGGTTTGCGTGATTGTGAGGGCGGTTGTCAAAGTGGATGTTCCCTCCTTCAAGGGTGAGTGTGCGTGTGTATAAATATAAAGAAGCTGTCTGCTATGATATTGTATCATCATTAGTTCTCTGATCTTATCTTCCGTTGTCTTTCCTGTTCAACATTCAACCAAACACTATTTTATAATTTTAAGAATAACCCTAGGTCCTTCAAGCAATCTTCACTATGGCTCTTAATCCCATTACCTTCAACGATGGCAATACCATCCCGCCCGTAAGTCTCATCTCCATAACCTTACAGCACATTCAGTTCTCAACAACTAACAAACTACGCTTCCCAGCTCGGCTACGGCCTCGGCACCGCCCGCTACAAGGCCACTCCCTCCGCCCTCGACCAATCCATTGTTTCACTAACCGTTACCGCCATCCACACCGGCTACACCCACCTCGACGGCGCCGAATGCTACAACAATGAAGAAGAACTCGGCGCCGCCATCGCCGCCTCCGGCGTTCCCCGCTCCTCCCTCTTCGTCACGACCAAATTCCTCGCCGGCGACCCCGCCCCCGCCCTCCCTGCCCTTCAGGCCAGCCTTAAGAAACTTGGGCTCGATTATGTCGATCTATATCTCATTCACTCGCCATTCTTCGCAAAGGATGATGCCAAGGTCTTGCAGGACAAATGGGCCGAGGTCGAAGCGCTCAAGGATGCTGGCTTGGCCAAGTCCATCGGCGTTAGCAATTATCTCCAACCTCACCTCGAAGCCATCCTGGAAACCGCCCGGATTCCCCCCGCCGTCAACCAAATTGAATTCCACGCCTACTTGCAGCATGGCGACCTTGTCCCCTTCCACAAAAAGCACGGCATCGTCACCCAAGCCTATAGTCCTCTTGTTCCCCTTACGCGCGCCTCGGAGATCCCGGGTGGTCGCGTCAAGGATATTTGGGAGAGACTTGCGAACAAGTACGGAGTGACAGCATCCGAAGTGGGTCTGAGATGGGTGTTGGATCAGGGAGTGGTTGCGTTAACGACGAGTGCAAAGGAGGAGAGGCTTAAGGGGTTCTTGGAGAAGTTGCCCACGTTCCAGTTGACGGCAGAGGAGATTCATGAAATTAATGAGGCTGGAAAGGAGAAACACTATCGGGCCTACTGGACACATGTGTTTTCTAAAGATGACCGTCGGTAGAAGACCATAGTGTTTTTGTTTTTAAACCAATAATATCAAACAATACAAATAAATAAATAAATCAGTAATTCAAAACTCACAGCTCATCGTCATCTTCATCTTCCGTCATAACATCCTCCGTACTGGCACTTGGAACTCCCTCCGTCTGAGGCTTCGCCACCGGCTCCTCTTTTTTTGCCTTTTTCTCCTTCTTATTACCAAAAGGCAACTCCCGAACCGGCGGTGGCGCTTCAACTTCTTTTGTCACATTCGAATCATCCATTATCACATCACCTCCATCCTGTGTCCCACCCCTTATCGCTAACGATATCTCCTCATCCTCACTCGCCGTTGCGCCATCTTCATCCTCCGTAACCTGCCCCGGAGTCTCCGCATCTTTACCTGAACCCTCCGACCCACTTTCTGTATCCATTGTATCGTCATCAGCCGATTGTTTCTCCTTTGCCATCTTCTGGAATCCGTCAGAATCAGAATCGGATTCTTCACTTGCACCTTTACGTTTCAGCGGCCTAGACGTTCGAGCTGTCGCCGTTCCCCGGCCGCGACCACGGCCACGACCACGACCACGACCACGAGTGGAAGGAGCCTTCTGTTCCTCCTCCTCGGTGGCCATTGGGGTATCCCGGGAAATTTCCTCCCTAGCCGTTGCAAAGGATTGTTCTCGTTCCTGCTTTTGGCCATCAATGATAGCTTGCTGTTGGCGAATCTTGAGTTTCTTCTCATTTAAGAGGTTGCGGAACTTGGCTAATAGCACATCTTGGTCGTCCTCTTTGGCTTTGTTCAACTCGGCCAACTGTGCCCTGAGCTCCGAGATTGTCGCTTCAAGTTCGGTGACACGAACATTTTGGTCTTCCAGCTCCTTTTTGGCATCTCGGGTGGAATTTGCTGCTGTGGCACACCAAGCGATGACATCAACCTCGGCGTCTACTTGTTTCAATGTAATCGACCCCAATGACGTCTATTATATTATGTAGGGTTAGCCAGGATAACCTTAAACTAGTGTCCGGGCCAGGGATCAAGAGCCATGTAGTGGCCAGGAGTTGGTCGGCAACTTAAATTTTATGGCGTTTAACATGCAACTGGAGAGGTTGGGGATTCCCACTTAGCGATGACATCAATTCCATGCATAGAAATCAGTTGGATGGCAGGGACTTACAGAGATATCGCCAAAGTATCGTTGGATGATGAGATTAACGGAGACTTGAGAGCGGACTTTGGCAATCACTTTGACATTCTGAACAGGTCTGTGTTGAAAGATGCAACGTAAGAGTGATAACCAGTCTTCATCACTTTCATCTTTGGTAGACTTTGCTGCTAGTAGTTTAGCTGTATTGACTATTATAGGGTTCGGGTTAGTTGACATATAGTTCCAAGTAATATAGCGAATATTATTGAATATTTATATCACGGTAATCTGTAACACACTTACCCGAAACCATGTAGATAGCGTCGCCTTCACTCGCTACTAGTTTCAAACTCAAATCATCGCTTTCCATCTCATTAGTTGCCTGAACAATCAAACATCTCTCCGAATCGTCCTTGATAGCAAAACTCAATATAGTCTCCATCATCTCAACATGACGTTCCCCTCTTCTCTCTCTATTTCTCCCGCACGTAGTTTAGATCCCGACTTGGACAGGGAGCGGAGCGCAAACAAGGGCGTCAAGGGAGAAGTCAGCGAGGTCGGGTTGTTGGAAATTAACCGTGATGTCCCTGGTTGAGAGGGGGCTGGAGGGACAGCGCTATGATTGGATTGGACAGGGAATTAGAAGGACGGTGATGGGGCAGGAGGGTTTGTTGGCGGGGAAGCAATGGGCAGATATCGACTGAGGTTAAGAGAGGGATTCGAGATGAAACCGAGCGATTGAAACAAAATATTTACTTGAAAGTCAGGAAGAGTTGAATATTTGAAGATCTGATGCTCCTAGCCAAGTAGTAGGTAGGATTGAGTTAATGTAGTTAATATTATCTATAGGCAGCATTTGGCCCAAGCTCCATTGGTAACCTATAATTATGGTGCCACAGTCTGGCGCCACATTTATTGGGATGAATTTGTGGCGTTGATCATCCCAGGTTGGACAACATGGTCGAGATCAATATCATAATGATCGTCAGGCACAACCGTATTTGGCGACCCAAGTATTGGCTATTGGCAATATGTCACTTCGTTTTGCCGACTACTGGTTGGGGCTGTCAGCTGGGCTGAGCTTACTAGTAATATGCTCCTTATGGTAATTTACAGGTATAACTCAAATCAAGGCAATGATGATGACTATACTACTGGATATTTAAATTTTATTTGGTGGTCACATTGGCGCAAGGTTGGACTTGGGAACAACCAGATATCATAGCACAAGAGATATCCAAAAAGTAAATGACCAACATCCTAGATACCACCAATTGATTCTCCGGCTGTTTCATCTCCCCCGGCTATCCCTTCAATCACCACTCTAACCGTCCGAGAGCTCCATTTCCCCCCCCCC
>LXGU01000199.1:0-47457 GCA_001640685.1 Catunica adiposa
TCAAATCCTGTCGTTGTCGTTTGTTTTTTTTCTCTTTTGCTTGATGGTGATACTGCAAGATGTTTGTGTAACGTCAGGCTGTAGCATCTCCCAAGCCGTACACCTCCCATGAAGATACAAGTCTATCTCTATTCATATCCTATATTTAGTCATGATAATCACACTAAAAACAGCCACTTCAATATAAAAAAAACATGGACATGGTATCCTCTCCAGCCATCATATCCCGCTAATTACATACCTTTCCATCGACGTAATATCATGGCTTGTTACAATATCTCATGGCCATGGTAGTTGGTGGCTCTGCCAACAGTCAACAGCAGGCGTGGTATCACGGTTATAACTGCGTATCCTCTTCACTCTTAATATATCTCATCATATGAACTTCACTCACCACTCTGTTCCTCATACTAACAGCTAACTGTGAGTGATATCCCAATTACCCTCTTTCACTTTTGCTCCGATGTTCATTTCCGCTTTTTGAAGAGCCAATGTACAGTATTGTCTGACTTGATCAACTAAAAACACTCACGTACATAACAACAGTTAATGAACAATCTCAACAACTGAACGACCAATGACAACTCAATGACGCCCAATGACAGGCTAGCAAAACTAGTCACACCCAACCCACCTCCATACATAACCGATCGACATGGCAATCCGCATCTTGCATAATCACATTCCCCATTCCCTCAAATACATCCTCCCTCGTTAACTCTCCCTTGTCACACTATCCCCGACTATTTCGTCTTTGCAATACTCCCCGTTTCGAAAATCCCATCCTCACCATTCGCCACCAATCTCTCATCGTTCTTCGGCCAATCATATGTCTCTATTTTATGAAGAACGCCCGCACAAGCAAGACAGCCTCCTTCAGCCTACCTTGACGCTAAGATCAAAGCCAAGGCCAAGAACCAATAATAAATGCCAAGGCTAAGAATATGAAGTAAGAAAACATGTAGGTAAGTTAGTTGGCAGCTGGGTATGTGAGAAAAGAATCCGAAGAATAACATAACCCAACCTGTCAAGATCCAAAACGCAAGGACGTGAGAGGGAAAAATGGAGAATTTAGAGAGAACGGCGTTATTGGAAGGTCGCTTGGAGATTTTATCTGCATTGGGATTCTCAGAGATGAGAAGACGGCTGTGATTTTTATTATTGATAGTCGTCATGTGGCCGCTGATGATCAGATACATGTTAATTGACAGGCGCCAAATAAATAAACCTTGTCATTCGTGGTTTATCCGGATCCAAAATCCACATGTTGTAGGGTTTGTATGCGCATTTAGGGTTACTGGCCACCCTTCACGTCGCTATTCACGTCACCATTCACAATATCTATCTCACAATAGCACATGTTCATTATTGCCCATGCCTCGGTCCCGAAATCCTCATCTTTCTTCAGTATACCTCCACCCACATGCACAACGCACACGAGCAAGAGAGTTGAGGCCGCACGGTTCTCTGGGGCTTTGAGCACTGTTGTATTATTTGCGTAGGAGGGGGAACAGACGGACGGGAAAGTTTCCAGATTCTGAAAAATTGCCTATATGGGACGGACAGATTGGGTAAATGGTAGGCTTATTTTTCGGTTTGTTTTATTATTATTATTATTTTTTCTTCTTTTAGGCGTGGGGTTAAACGGGCTTGAGGGTGGTGATGGTTAGTGGTGGGTGACAACGGAGAGTTCCGCTTGGAGAACCGGATGTATCATAAATAGTGTATGCAAGTGTCTTGAGTGGCCAGTGATTTAAAAGATGAGCGTATCAGTGATAATAATAAAAATAATATAAAATAAAAATGCTTTCTTCTTTGGTCATATTAGTATACTCCACATATATACTTTACTCTTTACAAACAACAATCTTGCATAATTAGTCTGTCCCCAAGATTCGGATAGAGGAACGGTAAATGCAGACGGGGCTAATTAATTACTACGTTTAGATCTCGCGTTATGCGTGTTATATTCCAAAAATGTGGATACTGAGATGCCGAACAGCGAGGAATGGGTTGGATTTTAGAAACGAGGCCGACCAGTCCAGCACTCAAATAGCACGTGAAACTAGGAGCCATCAAATAAACCATGCTATAGAGCTCAACCCTGTGGAATCTTGAGCTAAATCCTAATGACGATTTACAAACTAACGGCAACATCCAGCAATATTTCTGAGAAAAATAAAAACAAAAAACAAAGATTATCACATTTCGAATTATCCAAGCTCTCAACTACCGTTCACAGACAACCCATCCAGATACCCATCACCACCCACCATATCGGCATCTCAAGCCTTAGTACTTCCCGTTTTCGGAAATACGCCGGAAGGACCAATCCTATAACCGCTCTGCGATAACCCTTATTATAATATGCAACAAACAACAACAACAACAACCAATTAACCCACGGACACCGAAGTTCCATCCTGGTCCTTCTACCCAAATCGCTAATCCTCGGTCCCGAAAATCAAAATATCGTCGATGCACTTTAGCAGCCACCACCCATAGCCACCCATCAATTAGGTTTGGAGATCCGTACCAAGGGTACCAGTGTCTGAGCATCAATCTATCAATCAATCGGAATTAAGTTTGCGACTAAAGGCCACCAGGTGCCCCAACTGCGTAATGAACGATTTTCCTTATTGGGGAATCGTTGCGATGCAAGGCACTTGGACTTGGACTTTTCTCCGAAGGTGTGTTTTGACCTTTTTTTTCTTTTTTTTTTTTTTTTGGGGGGGGGGGGGGGGGAGGGGAGGGGCCGATTGCGATTGGAAGAGAGATTGCGATTGATGCTTGGGGATAGATTAGTGTGTCAGGGACAGGCGGGGCGGGAAGGGTAGTGTTTTGAGAGTGAGGTGAGGGGAGATACGATTCGACTGAAGACGAAATGGAATGTATCTATGGTGACAGCGACGGAGATGTACGGGTCGGTGTTATCGCGTCATGATCGACGTTTGGGAAGTTTTGTGTCAGGTTGGTTTTGGTAACGTATAGAGATGACTGGATGGCTAGCTAGCTAGATACTTGATGACAAGTGACGGATGCTAGCATGATAGGTTGTCATGTCAGAATGTATGATAATCAATATAGCCCCAGCCCAAAAAAAAAATGACTATTAAATTCTCCATGACGTGATACAATCGTATGTGATGGCATAAAACCTTCATCTGTTAAGCATTATCTTCACCGCAATAACGATCGTGAAATCATCGCCAAACATCACCATCAATCCCCAAACAAACACTTTCCGCTTTCTCCCCATCCGCACCCTGTCTTCTTTCCCATTACCTATTCATTCATTCATCCTTATCCCTCCTCATCCTTTCATGGAACTCCCATAAATACCGATGCCGAGTTCAACAGGATTGAATCCACTATCAATAGCCATCGATCCCTTACCTTTATTATCTGCCTTCTCCTACTATCCCATTTCTCTGTCTCTGGTTCTTTTACACATTGAAAAAGAAAGAAGAAGAAAAAAACGTCTGAATTACAAACGCTTAGTCAAAAGGGCATGGGACATTTTGTTTAACGCCAAGATAGATCAATGTGACCCGGACCACTGGGTTAGACCATCCGACTTGGCTCCTCATTAAATTAATTCATGCATTACAGAAATAGGATAGTCTCAACAGCTGTCAGGTCTGATGGATATGCAATTGGAGGGACTAATTGACCGGCCGTCAGCTTTGTCAGCTTCATTGCGACAAAAAGTAAGCGTGCTTTGAGCTAAAATAATAATAAAATAAAAAATACCTTTTCTGTAATGTATATTCCGAGAGATCGAGTCTGTGGTAAATGCTTTTGTCTTGATACCATTCACAGCTGCATTCTTTGACTAGTATTTCAAGTGTTGTAGGATTATGAAGGGGTTTGAGAAGTGGTGTTTCATGTTATGGGTTCAATAACCCTACTGTTATTATAGCTCTCAACAACATATGATAACATGCAACACATCAGGATAAAAGTTATACTGGATAGAATTTAGGTTTATAATAATGATATAGATATGGTACACAATATTTACAACGTCTAATAAAAATATATATAAGAAAAATATAAATAACTTTAATACTAAATACTAGAGTATCTCGTTGAGATCGATATTAACCATAGTCACGTGACAGCACCGTATAACTCACCTGCAAAGTCCTTCCCTTCCGGTAATACCAAATTCCTATCAATCCCCGGAAAAAGCTAGCCGCCCACCTGCCCATGCCCATATGCACTATAATTTGTTGCATGTCCCTATCCACAAGATGACCGACGATCTTCCTACTAGGCTTCTGCATGAAGTGTATGTATGTATGTATGGTATGTATGTATGTACATATGTGTGCATTTGCATTGGACGACATGCAGACATGCCAAATGAGTCCCAGAAAATCGAATAGTGAGTCCGGGCGTGCAGCGGGGAGAGCGGGTAGGGAGTGGGAATGTGAGGATATTGGGTTGGGCGGGTGCGTAGATTGGTGGCCCGGGGAATTGGGAATAGGTGAAGCACCTCTGCTAATCGGAACAGAAGGGGTATTTAGAAGAGCACTTAGAACGGTATTTAGAAGGGAAGACCTGTGGTGAACGTGTCATGGGCCCTATTGCATTACGAAGAATTCCAATGCAATGGTAATGGGTTCTGTGGTTTCTTAGGGCGGCCCGACAGCCCATCAAATTAACCAAGTTAGAAACAAACCTTTTTATTTTTTAATAAAAAATAATTAATTCGCAACCACCAAATATTCTGGCATGTTTACCCTGAATACCCCAAGATCGTAAAACTGACCAATAAGAAGATAGCTTTACTGACAGCCTTGTCCCTGTTTTTTTTTTGGTCTGCTTATCAGGAGCGTGTTGAGGTGGCTAGGTTAGGGGGTCGAGGTTATCCCATGAGTTCAGAGTTGGCATTTGGGGATCAGTGGATGGGCGGAAAGGAAGACAGGGTAGGAAGTAGGGGAAGGGATTAGGGGAGGAGAATGGGGGAATCTTGACCTTGTAAAGGCCGTAAGCTTTATTAACTTGGTGATGATTGTGATATATGGAGAGTTGTATAGGAGAGTTGGAATAAGGACATGCAGATAATCATGTATCGCTTTGATGAAGAATGTCGCACGTGTTATTATGGATCCATAATTATCAACCGAAAACTTCAATTCTCCGTCTCGCTTTTTGTTTTCTACCGAACCCAATATACAGCCCTGGTCTCGTTGTTGGTCACGGATCCCATAGGACACGAACATCCGGAACCACTCTTCATTCATGTCATCACAAACACAATTCGTATTTTCAAAGAACAGTTCACTATCCCTAGAGAGAACAGATGGCCTGGCCACCACAAAGAAACCGGGTGAGGCTATGCCCTTAGTGAGGGCATCAGATGGTAAGCTTGACTATCAAAGAGGGTTCTTTAATAGCAGATGGGCACTTAGTGAGGCGCAGTGAGGTTGGCCAAGTACGCTGGCTGACTGACTGACAGGAGACATTTGAAACCATGTATGTATAAACCCGAAATAGAGGATGGGCTCGTTGGAATGACGGTGACTGTAACACATAGTAACATGAGAGTGCGTGAATAGGCGAATGTCAAATCCATCCGTCTCCCTTTTCTTTTCTTCGAACCTGTGATGCGCTAGGAAGCTGCCCAGCGCCCGTTCTTTAGGATTGAGTAAAGCGCGAAATAGCGAGGGGAAAACGATGACCTATAAGGGGGAAATATGAGAAAACATCAGTACGGCCGTTTTGGGATAAAGAGGAGACCAAGACTCGGGATTTATGCGGGTTGCCGGTGAGTTTGTAGGTGACTAGCCAGCCAACAATGATGGTGATGATGGTCCCTAGGACTTGGGTGGTGGAATGGCTAGGTGCAGATTTGGTGGATGGCAATGATTGATAGAGATGTGGAGTGGAGGACTGATGGTTTATAATTTGATGACTTGTCGACTAGAAACTTCACGATCTTGGCGACGAACAAAACCCCTCCAAAAAAAACTCGCCCGCAAAATCTGGGAACCTTTTGTTCTCGTACGTACGGCTACGAAACCACCTTCCAGTAAACTCATATAATTAATTAATCCCTCTTTCCACATTAATGAACCCAGCTCCAATAAGCCCACAAATCCCAGAAACTACCCATGCACCATCATACCCTCAAGCATCCAAGAGCCCATATCCTCTATCCAAATTACCAACAAAAGGGGTCCCTGCAAGCCCACCCATAGCTGTGGCACATAGAAAGCGAGATAAATTATATATATTTTCTTCTCGTTTAATTCATTTTCTACCCTACCTCCAAGGCCTTCTTCGGACTTGTGAGTAGGCGAGGTCTTGGTCATCATCCCACGATGCCAATCCCACGGGCCACGGAACGTTCGTAGCCAATTAGCATGCCCTGGTCGCTGCAGTCCTGCAATGCGTGCTGCGGGTAGACAGTGGTTTGGGACAAGGACGGGGACGTTGATTTTGGTGGGTTTGGGGCGGTTTCTTTTTTATCTCGAGGTCATCCGCTTTCCTGAGAGAATATGTGTTTTGTCTTTTTCTTTGTTTCCTGGTTCTCGTTATCAAATTCTTGTCTCTTATTTTTCTTGTTGTTCATGACTTGTGATATTTTGTGTTAATTATTGGTGGATTGGACTTCAATTAGATCTCGAGTTTAAGGTTTACAGACTTGCACTTTACGGCATTTACTTCTTTTTACATTAGCAAGCTCAAATCCTATTCACTTCATTCGCTCGTCTTCTCCTTAGTTTTAATATTTATCGACTATCACCGACAACCAACGAACACCCTATCGCGTAAGTTATTTGCTCACTGTGATTCGATTCATCCAGCCAATGACCAAAGACGTGTCAATTTTCTCGATCAAATTCAGCCGACCGACTTTTTCTTTATTGTTGATACAAATCAACAAAACAGTCATGAATTCCGACAACCATCCTGTTACCATACACAATGTACCGAAATAAAGAAAAATATCCGTCGTCCTACACCGTCGCTACTTCCTGTACGCCCATACACAGCATTGTCCATTTCCACCGCCCACCATCCGCTACCTTTTATTGCGACCCAGTAGTCTGGGACCAGCAGGACACTCCGTGCCTTGAGGCCAATTTTCTTGCGTTATGCGCCGAAATATATTTGGGGATGGGGCCATTTGTTTAGCGACGAGACACGATGGGACATTGTAAGCACAATGTATTGGTTGATTGAACAATTGAATGGTCTATGGTCGTTTTGTAACCGAACTACCAAAGTGCAAGTCCGAGAGTTTGGATCACTGATTCCGGGGCAGCGGGACAATGCGGGTTCTTGTTTCAGGGGGGATGCCCTGTATTTGCGACATAGTTGGGGTGTGATTTCTGGGTGGATTGCGTGCTCTGGTAATGGGCTGTCCCTTGAATGACTTTGGACGGGCCTTTGCCTCATGAGACGTGAATAACCGTGATCGGGCTTTTTGTCGGTCGGATCGATTTTCGAGAATCATTTGATTCACATTGTTTGTTCCTGTGATTGAATACTAACCAATCATTCTTTCGCAGGTCTTATTTAATTGATGGCGCTGTAGTTTTCTTTCTTTTTTCGAATTTACCAATTCATAGTCCACCAAAGCATTAAACTGCCCGCCATGGCATCCACTATGCGGCCTATCCAACCAGAGAGTCATCGGCCGATTCCCAATCAAAACATTGCTGGAAAGCCTGACTACACTACGTCTTTCTTCGAGCGCCATACCAAAGGTGGCAGACATTTGCGCTACCAGCTGCGCATTTTGCAACAACCCGAGCGCGCTCGTGCATGTGGCTCTGGCACAAAGTGTAAGTTGTAGCCAATTTCTAAATCAATCACTGCCAATGGAGCACAGAATGCTAATTTTCAATTATAGCTGCCGCCGATCGTAGACCTGTCGACCCTCCACCAGTAATTGAGCTTCTTGTTTTCGATATCACTGATGGTGAACCTAGAGACATTACTTTTTCCTATAATGTCAATTTCTTCCTGTTTGCTACTTTGGAGCATGCGCGCCCCATGGTTCATGGCCGTGTTCAGACGCCCTCGGCCACTAGCCCACCTGTTCTTACCGGAATGCCGGTTTCTGGCATGGCCTACCTTGACCGGCCGGCTGTTGCTGGATACTTCCTTTTCCCTGACCTGTCCGTCCGTCATGAGGGTCGTTATACCTTGAAGTTCAATCTCTATGAGGAGACCAAGGAGAGTGGTGATGAGGATGTTGCCCCTGTTGAGAAGTCCAGCGATGTCAACGAAAACCCTGCCTTTGACTGGCGCATGGAAATCGTTTCCAACCCGTTCACAGTATTCAGTGCCAAAAAGTTCCCTGGACTTCCACAGTCCACCGTCTTGAGTAGAACAGTTGCCGACCAAGGTTGTCGCGTGCGCATTCGTCGTGAAATTCGCATTCGTCGCCGCAAGACCAAGGGTGGACGTGACGGCCCCGAAGATCACCAACCCGAACAGCGTGTTTCTAGAACACCTGATCGCCAGCCCATTGACCAATACCGGGCGCGATCTGGCAGCAGCCACAGCATACACTCGGATCACAGCAGACATGGCCGTGTTGGCCCGTCTATGCCCCAGGCGTATCCTCAGGAACCCAAAACCGATGGGTACCCAGGGTCGTTGGCTCCTAGCCCGTATACCAATGGGTCTGCCTCGTACTCGTACTCCCAGCCGCCGTCTTCTCACCACGCGCCGCCGAGATCTCCTGCCCACCATTACCCCTCGTACAATAACGGGTATGCTCCTTACACTAAGCTACGATCGTCACTCTTCTGTTTCTTCGTATGCTCCAATGGAAGTTGACCCCAAGCACGAGCGGATTCCTTCTCTCTCCCACCCCGTACCGCCATCACCCAGCTCTCAGTACAACCTGGATCGTCGGGCGTCGTATGCGCTACCGTTGCCATCCATGGAATACAAGAGACCGTTGCATAATACACTGCCTTCGTTCAGTGATATGACCAAGTCGCAGATCCTTCCAAACATACCTCCAACAGCTGTAGCTGCCGGGTCCAAATATCATAACAGAGTTATCGAGCCGGATGTTGAGCCTGAACACCATTCTGTTCTGCCTTTGCCTGGTGCTGGACAGAAGCGAACCAGGGACCCATCCCCTTCAGATTCCAGACGGTACTTTAATGGTGCTAGACAAGACCCAGGCAGCACACAGGTGCCAACTATGGATCCGTACATGGCGGCGGGTGGTGGGTATTATAGTGAAGGCAGGGTGCCTAACAGCCAGTTCCGCTATACTTCTGCAGATGGCAATCAGAAGACGACGCCGTGGAATAAGTTTTATTAGAAGTGGGTGATAAAATGGGTTAGTTGGTAATTTCTGGTGTGGGTTTTGATTAAGCGGCCAAAGGGCGGCGCTGGATTTCAATCTATTGGCTTTTGATGGAGCCACGGAATGGACATCTGGTTATTTGTTTGGGACGGCGTTCAGGTTTTTGATGGACATTGTTGAACTCCTTGTTCATTGTATTCTTTTCTTTTGTGTTTGGGATTGACTCTTTTGGGATACCGATGTTCTTGTATATCTGCTGGGTTTTTACACTACCCTTTTATTTCTCCTTTTTCCTTTGTATATTTTTTTATATATATAGTTATATAGTTGATGATGGGGCTCTATCATCGTACACGAACACAATGCCAGTGTTAAGGTCTGAATATTATTTCTGTCTTCTGCTCTTCATCACTATTGTAAAGGATATAGCGCCAGTATGCGGTATATGTCTCATCTTATCACATTGCCTTCCAAGTCTATTGATTGATTTATTAACTTGCGTCTACCATGTTACTCGGGGAGTATATAATGCCGGACTCCCGCCCTAAATGAACCGCATATAGTATTTTCCTGCAAGCCGACAAATCGACGAAACATGACAAGCTTCGATGGCGCAGTGGTAGCGCAGTGGTCTCATAATATGAGGAGCCTGGTTTCCAACTAAGAGCCTCGTTAGATGATATCCAAAGGTCGTGAGTTCGACCCTCACTCGGAGCATCGTTTTGTACTTTTATGCAGCCTATGCAGTTTTTTACTTGGTTGCGATGTTGCTTTTTCATTTTTCCTTATGCGATATTTATGCTGTGCTTTGTTGCTTTCTTACACAATGTCTTGTTTTTTTTTTTCTCTCTCATATGCATGCTCAGATGTGCTTAGACATCTCAACGTCGCCTTGTTGCCCGTCGCATGCAGGACATCCATTAGCCTAATATGCACGACTTTTCCCTCTCTTCACGTGTGCACTGTTTCAAACTATGCACTCATAGGTAAGTGCTGCAGACAATGACAGCCCAAGGGATCACCGGATCTAAACTGGCTGGGCCTGCCTTCGGGGATCTATATACGAAGTCCTTTTTTTTTTTCTTTCTTTTCTTTTTCTTCTTCTTTCATTGTTTCCAGAGTATTGGATGCGATGGGTATGTACCGGCTTTGCTGGGAAGCAGGAACCCGCAGAGTTGACCCTGGAGCACCCTGTTCATTCCTGGCGTTGTCAGGGAGACAATGGGTTGCTATTGTTTGTTTGTATTTGTGATTTTGGGTGATAATGGTAATTTTGGGGAAATTAAGTGACGGCTAAGTAAAGTAGTTATCATTCACAATTGTTTAATGAATTAAGATGTGTGACGATTGTACGAGATTGTGATAGATTGAAGATGGAAGGAAGTTTCTAGAGAAAGAACTTGTGAAAAAAAGAAAAAGAAAAAGAAAAAATATCAAGACACTAGAACTGGAAGGCACGAGGCGTTTTTCTTTTCACCTTTCTGGAAATGTAATTGTGGGGTGGAGACTTTGTAGATTTTAGACAATAGCTTCAATTCAAGTACGAACCAAGTTTCTAACACTGACATTGAAGATACTCAATTACCGGCCTTTTGAAATTTATGTTTTTGCTTGAGGACAGCTGGTGCCTGTGCTTGTTAGCGACCATTGAGACTGGGGATGTGATGACGGGTGACCGGACAACGGACAAAAAGGTGGTGGGTGGTGATGGCTGGGGAGACAGACACACATATTGGCAGAGCAAAACTTGCAGATGAAGCGGTGGAGAAGCGAATAATGGAGAAAGAAAAACCAGAGGAAGACATAATATCTTAACTTTAGAGTAGTCTTTATTCCCTTCTCTTTTTTATTTCATGTTTCTGCCGAGATTCACACAAGAACGACAGTTGTCGATACTTACCCACTGGTAGCGTATCCACTGATATCGTGAGTTACCCGACCCACACACAGACCATCACCAGATACCGCTCCCAGCACATACCTCGTCATTCCTCTTACACTATTTGTATTTCATGCCACCCCGTTAGCTTCTCTCCGTCTCCCTTCTCCCTTGGGTGCTACGAACGTTTACTGACTTCTTGTGATAGTTCGGTTATCGGGACCTCCTGGAACACTCTATACGTTCTTTACCCAGCCAACTACTTTATTATACGTTTCGTGCTTTTCAGCACAAAGGAGACGAAGATATATCGCGAGATAGCTCCTTTTGGATCTACCGTCTCTTGTCCCACATCTTATTTTGCCATTTGGCTCTTCTACGCTTTGCTTTTATGCGCTTCCTTCCTTGAATCAATTAGTATCGTCGCCAAGTTCTGCGTTATTCATACCTTGGTTGTTTAACACGGTATTCCACTAAGGACTTTCATACATACCAACTCACCTTCTTTTCACAACCTCCAATATACTATAAAGATGGCGGGACTCCTCCGCGCCACCAGTCGATTCCAGGAAGGTTCCATGAATGATCGAGTATCTGCGGTCCCTCCTGTTGAATTCACTGGCCAATACGCTCACAGCCACTCGAAGCCTCAACGATCCAAGAGTGAACAACAACCTGATTCTGACGATGACGACGACGATATCGCACGAGAATTTCTCGGGTTCTCCAATCGTAGGAACCGCCCCGCGGCCACCATTCACAACATCACGAACATTTCACGGATGACCCATTCGACAAGCACCTCCAGCAGCTCAGCGCATAGCAGCACAATTGGGAAATCAAAGGGCGATAAGCGCAGCAGTTTCCTCCCGAGTATCTGGACGGGTCTACGGGAGAAGTTGAACTTTAGGAAAGGTGATAGCAAACCCAGACCGCGCTCCATGCACTCAAGTATTGCTCCGCCACCCCCATCCAACTCTGAGCCCATACCGCCTATGCCAACCTCACCGTTGCTGGGAATGGGCATGGCAGATACCGGAGCTCGTCCAACGCGCGAGGAAGTTATGGCGAATTATAAGACATTGATGGCCCAGGGATTCTTCGGGACTCATGCTATCCAATCTACAAGAAGGCCGCCACCAAAACCGCTAGCGACTAGTCAGTCCGTTGCGGACTTCAAGCCGCCTAGAAGATCAGTTACGGATGGTCTTCGGTCAAACCCGGTGCCACCGACGCCGACGTCATTGGGATTGGAATTTTTGGCAGAGAAGAAAAATAAGGAAGAGGATAAAGCAAAGAAAACATATAAGGTTGAAGAGCAGAGCACTTGGTCTATGACTCGGCCAGTGTCATCACCTATGGATCACCACATGTTGAGTGCGTGGCATCAAGATGCGGCCAATCGTCGAGGGATGAAGAGGAGTGGGGCTGAGTCGCCGGAAGGAGATCTGCCTACACACAAAAAGTTACGAAAGTCGGCATCGAGGATTGGAGATTTTGGAAGGTTGAGGAGACGGGGTAGTGAGTTGACGGGGTTGTTCAGTCGGCCTTTTACCGCCGTTGGGGCATCAGGACATTCTCATAGCAAGAGTATGTCTGCTGTGTCCACATTCTCGCCGCGGTCTCCGTCGTTTTTTCCAAATCCGTTTGCGCAGAGCCATGTTGTGGAGGAGGATAAGCAGTCGATTAAGACATCAATCATCTCTATCCCATCACCGCGGTTGCGGAAGAAGCCGACTTTGTCAGAGATCTCAGGGCCGTTGACGCCACCGATACATATGATGCCGGGAGCCTTCGAGGGGATGCAGAGAGGAGGCAATGTTAGGGGTTTGGTCAGGGAGGATCTGCCAGTGAGGGCGGTGGACTTGGGGGTTGCACAGAGAAGACAGAGAGAGGCGTTGAGGGTTGTGGATGGAAATAATAACATGGCGGTGGGCATAGCGTTGACTACAGATATGGAGATTGATGGGAAGGGATGGTAAACAGGGTCAAATGGAGGGAGTTACAGGAGTTTGATTTGCTCGGGTTGGCTATTAGGTTGGGTTGGGATTGATTGGTTTTCTACCAAGATTGGCGTTTGATTCATTTTCTCTCTGAGGCTCTACGGAGTCCATTTTTTGTTTGGGTTTTTGCACTTAGTTATTTTTATGGCTGATATGTTTTAATTTATATGAGCTAATGGCGTTAGGGGCTAAATATACATGGTTTTTTTTGACTGCGCATTTACTAAGACGTGCTATTCTTCTGTTTGTTTGTGAAGTGTTGTGTCTGTGTAACAACTAGGTACTGTTTGGTCCGAGGCTGTATTATGTGATGCTATGATTACAAGTCATGTGAAGTAATGTCCTACTATCTTATCGTACAAAAACAGAGCAGTGAATTCTGTCTAATTCTCGCTTCTGCGGGGCTTCTTAAAACAACCCAAACCACTTCTTCTTCCCCTCACTCTTCTCCTCCGTCTTCTTATCCACTTGAACATCTGCCTTCTTGGTTTCTCCAAAGTCACCATAGGCCTCCCTCGCATCCTTAATGTTCCGCTTCTCAACCTCCCGGTGCATTTGTCTCGCTGCCTCCATTTCCCTGGCCAACTCCTCCGACTCTGTCCAATCCTTGCCACCATTAATGAATTTGACGACGGCAGGCTCCTGAATATCATGTGCCCGTTGGTACATTTTTCTCTTCATGGCATCGTCGATTCTCTGGAAACGGGAGGCTTGGGATTCCCGGGAAAGATGGTCGTAGTGTTGGGACAGAATGGAGATCCAGGTGGAGAAGAATGTGATGGGGGAAGTGAGGAGGGTGTCAAGGGGGGGGATTAGGTGGGCAAAAGGGGAGGTGTGGGAGAAGTTCATGGCGAAGGAGATGATGGCGAGAATAGTTAAGGTACTCTGTCACACTTGTTAGATGTCTGTTCTTTTAATGTCAAGTCTTCACCAGACGTAAGCACGTGATGAGGTGTTATAATGGCATATTATCTAACCAATCTCAACACAATTCATATAGATAAATAGAATATCCTTCAAAACTTACAATTGCAATCCACCCATGGACCTTCCTGCTCGTCCAAAACCAATGGGCAAATGTCCCCTCTGGGGGCAACATCCCTGGGTAATCCCGCGTATTCTGCTCCGCGATTTCATCCGGGGTGAACGCGGGACCGTAGTGCTTGGGAAGGTTCTTGCGCGGGAGGCGTTTTCCATGAGAAGGCGGGTTGAACCGGAGGGGCTGTTCGAGGATAGTGTGCTTGGGAGGGGGCTTGTCTTGGTAGAGATGTATGGTGGTGGTGAGCGTGCGGGTAGTAAGGTTAAGGGGATGGCGGTGGAGGACGCCGGAGCGGATGAGGGGGCGGAGGGACATGGTGGGAATGGGATGGTATCGAATGGGTAGGTGACAGTGTTCCGTAGCCGGGTCTCCGGGTGTGTTGGGATTGATATCGGGCTTGGTTGGTTAGATCCGGATGTCTTAATACCGGGCTCACCCCGAGGGTAAATTTCGGCATTCAGGGCCCCTGCCTTGGACATGTTAATTCCTCTCCACTGTATTTCAGGTCATAACCCTTCTATAACTTCGCCTCCTAGCCAGTAGCCATTGCATATCTACACTCCATCCTTAGATATTTCCCCAAACATTATTGGCCAGCCTCGTTGTTCCTTCCCTGCCTATCTCTTAGACTAACTGAGCGTAATTGACACCTCAGGATTCGCAAAGGCCAATAACCCCCTTGTATAATTCCTGGGGAGCCCCTAAAGCCCGACTCTTTCCGAGTGTTAGAGCCTGGCTGTTGGCAATTATGAGATTTTGATTGGCTGAAAAGGAAGACTGATCAGGGATTGGCGTCATAGAGTAGAGATTTTTTTGGTGAGTTTCCCAGGTTGTAAAATATGGAAGTCGCGGATGAATTGGGTTTTGGTAGGCTGTAGAGTACAAGTTGAGAAGAAGTTCTGCTGAGCCGCATGCAGTGGCTTCTTTGCTGGCGACTGTATGTACAATATTCCTTCTGTCCATTTCTTCTTGTGGCTTTTTGTTCTCTGAAATTCTTCTTTTTTTCTTCTTTTTCCTTTTCTCCTTTTTTGTTTTCGTTCTTCAAGTTCGTCTTCAGAAAAACATCATCAAGCCAAAAAAAGCACTTCATTGTGTTTGATAATTATTTCTTTTTTTTCTTCTACTTTTTAGATTCAAATAACCGACAAAATGGGCAAGGGTAAGTACCATCGAGATTCTATCGTGCTTCCTGATGGTGGTTTTTCGCAGCTTGGCGGATGGAGGCAATAATTGGCGATGGCCAAATTGCAGAGAGGCATTGAGGGGGTAAATGAAGCCATTGGATCATAATGCAAATATTATGAGAGTCCTTGAATTCACTGTTTTCTTGTGATACACCCCAAGAATGATTACGTCGCGTCTTAGGGCTGTAATGCCACGGTAAAGCCTGAGGCATTTCTGCCTCACCAACTTACCACTCTTGCCACCATCAGCGCTGCAACTGTCACAAGCATCATATCTTTTATCTACCGAACTACATGCTAACTATCTACCATAGGCGATCTCAAGAAGGGTGCCAACCTTTTCAAGACCCGCTGCGCGCAGTGCCACACCACCGATGCTGCTGGTGGCAACAAGACCGGTCCCGCTCTGAACGGTCTTTTCGGCCGTCAGACCGGTTCCGTCCCTGGCTACGCCTACACTGATGCCAACAAGCAGGCTGGCATCACCTGGGACGAGGAGACCCTCTTCAAGTACCTGGAGAACCCCAAGAAGTTCATCCCCGGCACCAAGATGGCCTTCGGTGGCCTGAAGAAGGCTAAGGATCGTGATGACCTTATTGCGTAAGTAGAAACTGGACATGCTGCTAATTTGGGATATCATGCTAATAAGTTTCCGATACAGTTTCCTCAAGAAGGAGTGCTAAATGCTTTACTGCGTTTCTATATCTCTTTTGTTCCTCTTCCTCTGCCATTCTTCCTCGATTCGAATAATCTCATCATCATCGACCACCTCTTCTGAGAAAGGCCTCTTTTCTTTTGTCTCTCAAGTATTGATAGGAACTTTCTCTCCTCACTTCTTATGGGGAATCCCCTTTTTTCTGCAAATGATTGGGGCGATATCCTCTATTGTATAATATATTGTCTAGACTTTTAGTGGGCCGCGGAAAATGCGGCCGAATGAGATTTGTTTTAAGCAGATTTATTTGAGAAAGATCCGAAAAATGTATATATATATATATGCGTGTGTGTCTTTGATGTGAATAAGGCTGTATTGCGGCTTTGTTATGGCTGTATTCTTAAGTAAGAGTACTCATAGTGTGTCTCATTCTTTTTATAATGTTGCATGACGTTACACAGCGAATATTTTGGTATGAAATCGAATTATTTCATTAAGGGAAAGGGCCCAGACAAATCACATGTCCGACGAGGAAAGCCCTTGCTCCATTTTCTTCTATCTTACACCACCATCGTTATTATTCTATTAACAGTTTGCACCAATAACAGTTCACCTTCTATTTCCCATTATATATGTTGACACCCCTAGTGTCCTTATATTATGCCATATTATACATACACCCTACTCCTCATTCATCGCCATCTCCATCATCTTATACCTCACGTACCCCTCCTCTGTCAATGTCGGCCTCGTTCTATCCAATGCCGCTTCCCAGTCCTCCCTCGTAACCTTCAACTCACCGTCCGTTGCCAGCTCTCCGACTCGCCGAATCATACCCTGCACAGCATGCTTGTGCAACTGCGTTAAATCCGCACCAGAAAAGTTCTTGCACTTGGCATTAAGGGCGGTATCTTTGAGGACGGAGAGCTCTTCATCAGAAAGCTCTTTTTTAAGCCCATTGGTGACAATCTTAGATAGAATATCGAAGCGCTCGGGGGGTGTAGGGAGGTCAACGAATAATTTGGTGTCTAGACGGCCGGGACGGAGCATTGCTTGGTCGATCATGTCTGGGCGGTTCGTTGTTGCGATGACGAAGACGCCATCGCGCTCTTGTGCACCGTCAAGTTCGGTTAGGAAGGTATTGACAACACGGGCGCCTGCTTCAGTCGACGTATTTTCACGACGTGGAACAAGGGAATCCATCTCGTCAAAGAAGAGTAGACATGGGGCACATCCGCGGGCCCGGGCGAAGAGATCGCGGATTTTCCTTTCGGATTCTCCGACGTATTTATCGAGGAGTTCGGGTCCCTTGATTAAAATGAAACTTGCTTGTGCGGCGTTCGCAACAGCTTGTGCAACGAGGGTTTTTCCACAGCCGGGTGGCCCCCACATCAAGACACCATTGGGTTTTTGAAGGCCAAGACGGGCGTAGAATGAGGGATTAGCGAGAGGCCGGATGATGTTGTGATCCAAGACATCACGGACAGGACCGAGACCACCGACTTGGGAGAAGGTTACGGAAGGTGTCGCGGTGAAGCCGTGCTTGAGCATAACGGGCGTGTAGGATGCAATTGCCTGAGAGAAATCATCGATGGTTGGAACAGGTGCATCCCGTTGGCCGGAGGTCACAGCCACAGTTGCCGATGTTGAGGCGCGGAGAAGGATAGCGAGGAGGTCGTTGGGGAGATAGCCGTGGGTCTTCTTAGCGATTGAGGGTATAGACTCGAGTATAGATTCGGGTATTTGATGGCGACGTATGAGAGAGTGGAGCATTTCTTCTCGGTGGGTTAGGGAGGGGATTTTGAATGTGTATTTTTGGGAGAAACGGGTGGCAAGGAAGAGGGAATCGGGGATTTTGGTAATTTGAGAAGTTGTCGCTGCGACGGCGATAGGCCGAGAGGGCGTCTGAACGGAGTGGAGTTTGTCGAGGCACTGTTCCAAGAGAACTCGTTGGAGAACGGGATCGGAAGAGGACCCAGAAACAGAGAAGATGTCGTCGAGATTGGGGAACATGACAATACAGGGAGCAGACTGTTGAGCTTCTTCGACAAGTTCTGAAAGAGCCTTTTCAAGCTTATCTTGGTTAAGCAGTGTCGAGATATTCGGAGTAATCAAAGGGACGGCCCAACGACGAGCTAGATATCTAAACAATGTCCGCTTTCCCGAACCGATGGGGCCAGCAATGATGAGGCCGGAGTTAATGCCTTGGCCTTTCATCATTGCGACGTGCGCATGGGTCTCGATGAACTCGACAACATCGGTGATGCCGCCCATAGGAATCTCCGAATCGGGGGTTTCCGTGGTGAAGCAGCGGCTGGCGCGGGCTTTTTTCTTGGCGAGTACAGAAGAATCGACAGTGGTGACAGATGGCGTTGGCGGGGCATTGGCCCGACCAGGGGCCGAAGTGGGAGTTGGCGCCGGAGAGACACTGCGGCGGCGTTTTTTGGAGCGGGGTTCGTCGTTCATTGAGATTGTCCCTGGTGTTTCCGTGACAATTTCGAAATCAGAAGGTAGGTTTTTTTCCGTTTCTTTATCCTTCGGATTCTTCCCGACAACCGGCGTTGTGTTCCACCCAGCGATTATCTGCCCATTTAACATACTCGCCGCCTCCGACTTGTCAAATTCTGCTTCCCTTTGTGCAATTTCCTCTTCATCTTCCATCATCTGAAGAACTCGGTCAATCGCATCTTCGAGAGTCCGGCGCTTATTACGAGCCAAGGGCGTTGGCGCCACTTTGATCGCATCGTATATTTCTGGGGTAGTCAAGGGACGTTTCGAGGGGTTTCGAGAAGAATTCAATTTCACTATGAAATCTGAGATTTGCTCGTCGAACGAACGCTGGAGCCGGTTGGCCGGGCGGGATTTGGTGAAGTTTGGCATTGAAATTGTAGGCGGGTGAGCGATGCGCCTTGGACGAGATCAGGTATAAGTTGAGGGTCGGTGATGGTGAAATGTCCATGTTAGTCGCAAAGACAAAAAAATGGTGGGTGTTTATCGATAAGGATGCTGGTATAATCCACGGGGATTATAAGACTTGTGCTGTATAGACCCTAATAATGATAATCTAGGGTCGAGATTAGATAAGACCCTGGCACGATCGTGACGTCGGAGGTCTGTGGCGATTGCTGTATCATTCCCCGCTTAGTATTTGTCGCTGACTGTCATATCGCATATCTTAATTAGCCCCTATATTGTTTTCCAGTTCTTGTTTCTATAGTATATATAATCCGCCATCTGAACTTCCTTCAAAATGGGTGCCAACGGTAGTAAAGTCACGGCGCAAGATAAGTGTGTCTCATTATCTCTTATCTAGCAAATTGGGCGTCCCGAGTTTCATTCTAACAGCTCCTTCTAGAGCCATTCTTGACATGAAACTTCAGCGCGATAAGCTTCACCAATATCAGAAACGTATCACAATAATAGCAAGCCAAGAGACCATGATAGCAAAGAAGGCTCTTGCCGCAAACGACAAGCCCACCGCCCTCCGTGCCCTTCGTCGCAAGAAATACCAAGAATCTCTCCTTTCAAAAACGGATTCCCAACTAGAACAACTCGAGCAGCTCGTCTCTAATGTTGAATTTGCCCAAATCCAAAAAGACGTCTTGTTTGGCTTAGCCCAAGGGACAAAGGTTCTCAAGGAGATTCACAGACAAATGGGTGGCATTGACAACGTCGAGCGACTAGTTGGAGAATCAAGAGAGGCTGTGGAGTATCAGAGGGAAGTCGAGAGGGCGATGAGCGGTAGTATGTCTGTGGCCGAAGAGGAGGAGGTGGAGGATGAACTAGAGGCATTGGAGAGAGAGATGAAGGCACTGGAGGCGGGGAGGACGGCGGAAGGCAAGTCGGAGGTCAAATTACCAGAAGTACCGAGTGGAGGATTGCCCGTGTCACAGAAAGAAGAGCAGAAGGAGAGAACGGAAGGGCGGGTGGCGATGATGGCCTAGATAGACTCAGTGGGAGCTTTATTGATAGATGGGGGTTGAACTTTTGGGCACTGTCTTGTGGGCTGTCTGGCGTTATGGGGTCTTGCTTTGATTTCTAGAATTAATTATGATATACAAACTTTCTCATCACACGTCACGTGCTTTTTGTATTTAGTCCTATTTTAGACCATTATTACATTTTCTTTTTTAAACTATCGTAGATGATGCAGATCGTCATTCATAAGTCGTAAGTTCTTTCCTCCACCAACGTCCCCTTCTTCCTCTTAGAATTCACAGTATTTGGCCGTCAATGTTTGCATAATTGACCAAGCCTGGGCTCTATATCCCCCGCCAAACATGGCATAATGGTTAAGATAGTGGTATCTAATAGTAGTTAGTCTCGGTTCTCTTGCTGGTGCAGTTGAGATGCTCTTTAATTTCAATTAGGAAACTTACAGCTGGTACAACAGCATCCGATCATCAAACTCCTCTGCTGGCTCATGCGGCGGAACCATAGTCTGATACTCACCCCAAAAGTCACTCCCAAACCCGCCAAACATCTTCATAATGGCCAAATCATATTCGGAATGTCCAAAGACACTCGCTGCGTCAAACACCACCTCTTCAGACTGGCCGTTAAGAGTCCCTTCTCCGTAATTCCCAGACCATAGATCCCCATGGAGTACTACCGGCTGTACTTGAGATAACAACGTTTCATTCAGCAGCCGAGGTACAACAATATGCGCAATGACATCTGCCGCTTGAACAAGATCCTCATCGTCATCTTGTCTCCTAACACACTCCTGTGCAATAGCCCGCAGTCTATTATTCGCAAAGAATTCAGCCCAGTTTTGACACCATGAGTTGGTCTGTACAGTTGACCCACAGCAGGTAGCCACAGGGAACCCAAACATTGGGACTCCACCACAGACGTCAGTGGGCGCCGGAGTCAAGTGAAGAGTGGCAAGCTTTTGGGAAAAGGGGAGGCCGACGGGTGGCACGCCAGTGGAGAGGTGGAGGAAATCAGTCACGATAAAGTGACCGGGGTAGTCATGGAGGGCGCCGTAGGCCAAGGACCGAGGGCAAAAGGTAGGGACAATAGTGGAGATGTAGTTCAGGGAGTAGTGTTCACCTATAGAGGAAGTTAGTACGTAATGTTGACGATGCTGGATAACTCAAGTGCTGACGTCATTTGGACAAGGGTATATTAGAGCCAGGGTTGGTTGTGTTTTAAGGTTTTGGGAATTGGAGAAGTTGGAAAAATGATCAGTGACGGACAGAGCGAGAGAGTGACGATATGAGGACGAAGAATCATGATATGAAAAGAAATCGATGAATGCATACCCTTTATGATATCATCGACATCTCACACCTCATAAACTTACTTCTCCATTGAGACTAGGACCTCACTAGTTCAATCACAGAACTCCCATCCATCATCCATCTTAACCCAACCTCTCATAATCACAAACCTCCCCTGTCTCTGTCCGTCTCAAATTCCAACAAGTAAAAATAATATATGTCAACTAAAACTCACCCTGAAACATCTCCGCCGCTTCTGGTCCTCCGCCCGTCTTTACAAAAAACACCTTCTCCTCGCCATCAATTACCGTATCCAGTCGATACGACGTCGAGAATGCCGACGAGCCAAATGGCGACATTGTGCTTACAGACCCATCCAGGCCAAGTGCGGCCAGGATGGCGCTATCGACGGGTTCGGGAGCCATATTATTGTTATTGCTGAGTAGTTGGGTAGTCGTTTGTTGTCCAAGTAGAGAACTGGAAAGCTGATACTAAAGTTGGAGAAGTTGATAAGATTCCTTGGGACCTGAGTCTATTTCTAGCAAAGTTCTTCTGTGTGTTGTGTTCTATTGGCTTCCAAAATTCATTGGACAATAATATCTAAGGAATAGAGGCCTTTTGATCTTAAACAGCTGACGTCGTCCGTTGTTGGAAGTAGCCGATGAAAAGAAACGCGAAAGGGCGATGGGGTATTCGCAATGGATCGTAAGGAATATTGAAAGTGAATAGACGTAAATAGAGAATAAACCAATAAGTATATGTGTGTATATGGTGTATATGTATGAAGCAGATAATGACCAAGTGTTGATAATGAGAGAAGCAAAGAGAAAATAAGTAAGAAGTCAAGAATATTGAAAGATCCGAAAGACACAAGATATCCTCTCGTAGATAGTTTCCCCTAAACGAACATCGACTTTTGGTTCTGGTTATGTAATTTTTAAATGGGCTACCAGACCAGATTTCCCAGTTTGCATATCACACACGTATTTAGGTCCCTTTCTTTCCCCGTGTGTTGGCAGCGGAGGGCTGTCGTTTATGGGAATGACAATGGCGGACGGGTGGGAAGGAACAAAGGCGTGATTGATGCAGATGATGCAGCGCGGCAGTCACAGATGCAGGGAGTAGTGCTTGGCTGGTGGTAGGTTGGTTGGGTGGTGAGATGGCAGAGTAAGATGGCGCTTTTAAAAAGGAAAATAAAAAGAAGCAGGTGGCGTAAGAACAGCGCGATTTGGGGTGATATCAGTATCACGAGTAGAAATTCCCAATATAAAATCAAATCAAGGCAGTCGCCCCTTTCATCAAGCCCACCTGTTTTGTTGAGAAAGAATGAAGGAAACACACAAGAAATAGTATAAGGGAGATTGTGGGCTCTAGATATCTCCAACTGCAAAGCCAAATAACTGCACACAATGTAACATGTTGCGTATTCTAGGTCGAGTCCCGCAAAACTCCTGACATGCAATGCCGGCCGCTTGTTCTCGTTATCGGAGTGACTGCAAACTCATATCTTTGACTGAGCAGTTGTGGCAAGCGATGCGTCAAGAAAGATAACGGAATGGAGTCAATGGGAGGAATGACTCAGGTGGAGCCAAAGATTGTAAAGGTGGGATAGCTGTTGAACTAGATGCACTCCTGAGATGTGACATTGGCATCATGGCGGGGTAACCCCCATTTAGATAAACGATAGGGTTATATTAACAACAATAGGGTCTATGTTAGACAAGGGGTGCTTGGACCACCGCTCCTTATCTTATCGCACCTTCGCGATCACCTTGACCAAACTCAATGACATCAATCCAACGACAACTTCATTCAATCCATCAAACTCACCCATCTTTTCATCTTGTAAGTTATTACCTCGGCGCTAATTAGATACTACCAAATAACTAACACCTTATAGCCACCGCCCGACATGAACTCCTGTATCGACGACTCTCGCTACCGCACCTCCACCCAATACACTCTCTGGTCTTTCACCCCATCCAATCTCTCTTCTCTCCGTACTCAATCTAACGCTCTTGCATCTACACAAATTACTCTGCGTTATCCTCCCGATGCCCCTCCCGATTTCCTCACGGCCGCCGAGGAGACCCGACTCCTGAATTTTTTCATCGTCGAGCTCCTGCGTGCGGGCATTTTCTGTGAATTGAGCAGTGAGATTAGGGCGACGGCGGCGGTTTTTATGCGGAGGTTTTATGTTAGAGAGAGTATTATGGGGTATCCGCCGACACAATTATTAAAGACCTGCCTGTTCTTTGCTGCGAAGTGTGAGGGGGCATACCTACGAGCCGGGAAGTTTTCAGAGCGGTTCCCGAATACTGGAGCGGACGAGATTGTCGCCGGGGAATTTTTAGTTGCACAGGGTATTAGATTCTCGTTCGATGTGCGACATCCATTTAGAGGGCTTGAGGCGGTCATCTTGGAGTTAAAGAGGACAGCCCCGGAAGGCGAGGAGATGCGCATTGAGGAAGCGGCGGAGCGTGCAAGGAAGATTTTAAGATTCTCATCTTTGGTAACTGACGTATATTTTCACTATACACCTTCTCAAATCCTCCTCGCTGCCCTCGGTATGGCCGACCAGGAACTTTTAGATCGTGTATTTGACTCGCTGGTTTTCGGCTCCGAGGAAGATCCCGAGACAATCACACTGAAGGAGAAAGTATATACGACAATCACGGCGTGCCGCGAGATTTTAGAGACAGAACCACCGGAGAGAATGGACGGATATTGGAAAGTGGAGGCTCCAAAGGTTCTGAAGCCGTTGCTGAAGAAACTTCGGAAGTGTAAGGATCCAGAGCGAGGAGATTTGGTTCGGGTACAACGGGAGAGGAGGGAGGCTTTGCATGAGGAGGGGGCAAAGGAAAAGAGGGGAAAGGCTTTAGACGATCCTTTTGGGCCGCCTCTGTAAGAGGCAGTATCGGAGGTCGGAGGCCGACTAGAGTATATGCCATATGCCTCCAGTGAAGGATAAGTCACGTGCCAATTTACATATTAGATTTAGAGTCAGTACAGGACATCGGTTATAATCAAAGACAAAGATTCACAGTGTCTTTTAGCAATGGATCCATAATGCAGCGCAGGTTATCAAGTATCAGAACAGTGTTGTCGAAAACTATCCTCCGAATAGACATGCTAATTGTGTTTAGCTGCCTGCCACCAGACATCCAGGACTATGCGTAATGCCATGACATAATGCGTTGCATAGTATTGGACTCCAGCGTTCCATTTATTTTGGGGGAGGCAAGTAAAATATAGCACGTAGGAACGATGCAAACATGAATTATGGGGCGCGTGTAACCTATAAGGCAGAAGACAAGAAGGCGGAAGCGACGATGGCCGAGCCAAGGGGAACTGTGGAGAATGAAAATTTAAGGATGATGTTATCTGATTGATAAGATGGGGAGTAGGATTAGGCCAAGGGTTTTTTCTTATGTGAGATAATCAATGGATAGCGAATGAGTTGTGACGATACTCAAATGCAAAAAAAAAAAGAAAAAAAAAACCTAGAAAATCTTGGCTTGTATTCGTAATTTTCTATTGTATCTTCCTCATCACTAAGTGACAACTTGTTCTTTTCTTCCCATCGCCTTCTTATGGAAAAATCTCTCCATTATTTCCTTATTGCTTTCCTTCCCCATTCTATTGTCTCATCGTAGCTACCCATCAGGATCGGAAGGAGCTTTCTCAACGGGGAAAGATCAAGCGCTTTGATGGGGTGATTGAGGGCCAAGAGGTCAGTGAGGGTGGGTAGGAGAAAGCTTGTGGTGCGATGGTGGTATGACAATTGTTTAAGTCGAGGTTTCTGATGTTAGGGAAGCATTGAGGACTATGAAGTTGAGAGTGTTGATGTACACTTGAGTTCCAGTCGAGAAGGCCACCCTTATATACAGTCTTTGCTTTCCATCAATCATGGTAACACCATATCTATATTCTTTTCATCCCTACCTTCCCTTTCCTAACCAGCATCTCCCCATTCCAATCTCGCCAAATAGGCATCAAAGCATCGATCTCTTGACCAATATCCACGATATTAACTCTACAAAAACTGTTAAGCACTTTACCAAAGTGGACTTCCTGTGAAAACAAAGCGTAATGTTCAAAATAAGGAAGAAAAAAAAGCACTGGGGGGTGCTTCTATGGTTAAAATATCAAAAGCAACTAAACAATATACTAATATACTAATGAGGATTAAAATTGGGTTAAAACAAAATCACAACACAAGTTTAACATATAAACCCAAAGACAGACCCTAATTACATAATACTAGGTGATTGGGTGTTCGTGAGGCTCTGGCTGTCAGGTACCTTTTCGATGCAGGCTCTCGTCTAAATATCAAAGAATGGAAGGGAAATCCCGCTCCAGCCAATCGCTAAGCTGGTATTTGTTCACGGTAAAGTATCTGGAATTTGGAGACGGTTCGTCCTTTGTTAGGCTCGGTGATTGATTTTAGAGGCTCTACGGTTCTGACGGCTACGCGGTTAGGGGCTCGGGTGGAGGGAGACATAGGACAGGGGGTCGCTGGGGGCTGTCACCGAAGTTCGGGATTGGAGGAGGAATTGGGACGAGTCAGGTGCCTGTGAGGTTGGAGATGGGATGGGTCTCCACGGAATAGCTGAGGGAAATTTATATGTGATTGGGGCAATGAGCGAGGGTTTTTGTAGTTGTTGGTATGTGTATTAAAATTAAATTGACAATGACGTGGATTCAAGGACTCAATGATGTTGTTTGTCGAGGATTAATGGGCTTAGAGGATATTTTCATTTAGTTGTACGCAGCGCTCGCTTTGATGCGCCGATTTAACATTGTTCGGAATGGCTGCAGTCAGAGGATTGAGGATTGGGCGTGGGGATATCAATGATACAATAATGCATGTCTGTGTTTTTTTTCTTTTTGCTAAGAAGCCAAAAATAAAAATAACATTCAAGTCAAACTGGAGAGGTTTTTGTCTTTTTTTTTTTTTTGCTTTTTTCTTCTTCTTCATCTTCTTCTTTGTTCCGTAGTTGTCATGATGGCTGTAGAGATATACTCTAGAGGCTTAATGGAAGCTGCTGAGAAGAGAGACACAAGAAATCGAAAGGAAGCCTTGGAATTCATGATATTGTCATCTCCCTCCCTCCCTTTGTCTCAAGGACGGATAAAATAATAATGACGGACAAAGGGCCTCTGGGCACGTCACGCGGGCTGCTTAACGGAAGGGACCAGCCAATTAGTTGCTGTTTTCGTCCGATTGTGGAGTTCTCGGGACAGCTACGATTTGATTTGACTTGTTATTGCCTCAGTGCGAAGGGATGTCAGCCCACTTTCCTTGTTGGGATACCTTTTCTGCTGACAAGTTTCGGGTAGTTGCTGAAGGTAGAAAGTGAAGATTTTTCTTATGTTTTGAGAACATATATTGTTTTGGTGATTAGAAGTAAATACCATCGTGAAATCTGTGAAGAATTTCCCCCTCTCCTTTGGTGCTGGATATACTGCTAAACGCCATAATAAAACATATACAATTCGTCATCAGTGAGTCTCCTTTTCCCATCGGCTGTATATTGGTGTTTCTCGGATTTGGCCTCTCCGGAATTTCTCCAAGAAACTTCCATAAAAACCATGTATTTTTTTTTTTTTGCTGGCTATGTCCATCAAATTTGGCTTTTGACGGGGTTCCTACAGATGCAGATACACGCACCCCACAAGCCAGTACCGTGCTTAGCTCCACGGCTATAGCTTGAAGCTTTCGTCCCTAGCTTCGCGCGGGCTCCTTATTTTTCTTGCCCCGGCTTCATGTCTGACTTCAACTTGGTGGCTATTCTTCGGGGATCTTCTCTCCGCGTACTCGTTGGCCCTTGTCTCGCTAGTTGGCACTGCTTGTTGTCTTCGAAGGCGCACTAGTACCCTTACTACTCATATTGTACATACCATATATGTACATGTAGGCATACATATAGGTATGTATATATAGGTATATATTTATTTATTTACTTATATATATATATATATATTGAGGCCCTCTTCTTCTTTTTCCCCGTATTGCTTCTAATTCTTCTTCTTCTCGTTCTTAGTACTCCCCCCCTCCTTTCCTTCCACCTCTCTCTTGTTATAGTTTCCTTTTCCTCCTCGCTCATACACACACATATATTCAATATGGCCTCTCCCATTGCCTCAGCGGCCCTCCGTGCCCGCGTTGGCTACGCTGCGTACCTCTCGAAGCTCACTACCCCCGAAGCCCTTGTCAAGCATTTCCCCAATGGCTCATACATTGGATGGTCCGGTTTCACTGGTGTCGGCTACCCCAAGTTGGTCCCTACTGCCATGGCCGACTATGTTGAGAAGAACAACCTGCAGGGCAAGATGAAGTATGATCTTTTCGTCGGTGCCTCGGCCGGTGGTGATACTGAGCCCCGCTGGGCTGCTCTCGATATGATCAACCGTCGCTCTCCTCACCAGGTCGGCAAGGAAATCTCAAAGGGTATCAACGAAGGCCGCATCAACTTTTTTGACAAGCATCTGTCCATGTTTGCCTCGGATTTGACCTACGGTTGGTACACCAAGGATAAGAAGGGAGGCAAGCTTGACGTCGCTGTCATTGAGGCTAGCGCTATTCTTCCCGACGGTTCCATTGTTCCTGGTGCCTCGGTTGGTGCCTCACCCGAGATCGTCCATATGGCCGAGAAGATCATTATTGAGGTCAACACCAGTATTCCATCATTCGAGGGTCTTCATGATATCAACATGCCTGAGGAGGTTCGCCAGCCGTACCAAATTACCAATTGCCAAGACCGCATTGGTACTACTTCGATCCCAGTTGATCCTTCCAAGGTTATTGGTATCGTTGAGTGCACGCACCCCGATCGCACCGGCCCCAACACTGCCGCTGATGATACCTCCAAGGCTATTGCCAACAATCTGATTGCTTTCTTCGAGCATGAGGTAGCCCAGGGCCGCCTTAAGGAGTCTTTGCTTCCCCTTCAGTCCGGCATTGGTAACGTCGCCAATGCCATCATTGGTGGTCTTCAGCAGTCCAAGTTCAAGAATCTGAACGTTTGGACTGAGGTTATTCAGGATACCTTCCTCGATCTCTTCGACTCTGGTCACCTCGAATTTGCCACCGCTACCTCTGTCCGTTTCTCCCCCGAGGGCTTCAAGCGCTTCTACGACAACTGGGACTTTTACGTTCCCAAGCTGCTTCTGCGCAACCAGCAGGTTTCCAACTCGCCTGAGATCATCAAGCGTCTCGGTGTTATTGCCATGAACACTCCCGTCGAGGTAGATATCTACGCTCACGCCAACTCTACCTGTGTTAACGGCTCCCGTATGCTCAACGGTCTCGGTGGCTCCGCCGACTTCCTGCGTAACGCCCGTTACTCTATCATGCACACTCCCTCGGCTCGTCCTTCGAAGACTGACCCTACTGGTGTCTCATGCATTGTTCCGATGTGCACTCACGTCGACCAGACCGAACACGACCTTGACATCATTGTCACTGAGCAAGGTCTTGCTGATGTCCGTGGTCTGTCGCCTCGCGAGCGCGCTCGTGTCATCATTGATAAGTGCGCCCACCCTGTGTACCAACCCATCCTTAAGCACTACTTTGAGAAGGCCGAGTTTGAGTGCTTGAAGAAGGGTATGGGCCATGAACCGCACCTGCTTTTCAACGCCTTCGATCTCCACAAGGCTCTAATTGAGCAGGGCTCGATGGCCAAGGTCAACTCGTTCTAAGTTGATAATGGCCCCCTTTGAAGAGAGAGAGAGAGAGAGAGACGAGAGTGCATGTAATTACTAGTTTCTTTTGTGTATTTTGGCGGGGTATTGGTACCTTTTCTTTAGCATATTGGCGTTTATTTTTAGGCTCATGGGTTTCCTTTTTTTGTTTCCTTTTTTTTTTTTCTTCTTCCATCTCTCTTTGATAGAGAAACAGGATCACCTGCTATGAATATATCTATTCAAAGTCAAACAGAACATAGAACAGTAACGAGTAGTTTTTCAATTGTGAATGTCATGAAATGTCAATGCCGATAATAATGACCCTTGTCTCCTTCCCCACTGGGAGTAACACTAATTGACATATCACGTGGGGTAATGTAGGATGGCAGGAAGATGTCAACAAGGGCAGGCATAGTTTGGGTATGAAGGGAATGGGCAATTCTCGGCAAGTGTCAACGACAACCATCTAGACAGTGTAGTGTTTACTGTTTAAGGCAATTGACAGGTAGGAAGGACGCAGATTGTCCGACATCAAAAATATAAGCCGAAACAGAGACGGCAGACAAAATGGGAATAGAAGGGGGCAAGTTCATTGGCATACACACATAAGCGGATATAAGGCAGATCCAAGGTTTAAGATGTAGAATGATACAACATGACATACGAGAATAAATATAGGATATTAACGCTCATAAAATATGACATATCATATCAGCCGGGACCATCTATCTGTACTTGGACTTTGTTGTTTCCCACAGAGCCTCCGCCATCCCTTCCTTACATACCACCTTCCCAGTCACACCTTCAACGTGCCCAGTCAATCCGCTCGTCACCTTAACCTCGGGTACAACCTCCTCTCCATCCTCTCCAATCACTCTCTTGACATTAACTGTCGCTAACAAAGTTGCCATTGCAATCCAGAGACTCCGCAAAGCCAGTGATCTACCGGCGCACGTCCTCTTTCCAAATCCGAAGATAAAGGTAGGCAGTGGCTCACCAGGAGAATATGGTGAGGGGAGATATCGGTCGGGGTTGAAGGTCTCGGGATCGCGATAGATGGTTGAATCTCGAGACATGGAATAAATGTTAGGGATGATAGTGGTGCCTTTGGTAATATGGAACCCGTTAACTATGGTGTCCTCAGTGCAGACGTGCGGAATGGCAACAGTTGTCACGGGCTGCCAGCGAAGCGTTTCATGTAAAAGACGAGTGACAACTGGTAACTTTACATAATCTGAATATTTTGGTACTCGGGATCCAATTATAGATTTCATTGACTGTCCAGCATCCAGGAAGACTTCAGGATATCGAAGCCATGCCAAGAGAAACACCATTAGGGCAGCAGCCGTTGTATCTGTGCCCGCGGCATATAGTGCACCTGCAGCACCTCGGATATCATCTGGGGTTAGTGTTGGGGTAACTCCTCTCAACAACTCATCTTCGTGTTGTGTTATCAATGTAGTTAACAAGCTTCTCGGTCTCGAGTCGCGCGGGGCCTGCGTAATGGCCTCATACGGCATATTACGTAATCTCGTGACATACTTGCGGCCTTCTGTCACCACCTTTAACGGACCGTCGTGAAGACACGAAGGAAGGTAGTTGGCAAATGGGAAATAATCCAGCAGCGTGCCCCCTGGCGATCCAATTGTGCCAAGTGTATGTGAGACATGAAGGCCATTTTCAAGGTGGGGACAGAGACCAGTTGGTGGAACCACATAACCAAAGGTCAGGAAGGTGATTATGGAGACGGCGAAGCGGTTAGTGGCTTCGGATAGAGGAGCCGTGGACCTTTGTATGAGGTTGCGAGCGAGAGTCAGGGAGGACGATTCCATCTGGCTAGTGATTGAAATAAGCTTTTCTGGGGATAGTCCCTGGGAAAGTAGTTTTCGATGGAGATAGAAACGAGGTCCCACGTCCATTGTTGTTACAGTGTGTACAAAGCCTAGATATTCTAATAGCCTTAAACGAGGGCGCCCAGCTGTGATTGACGCCTTTTTGTCAAGGAAAGATTTGGCGAGAGCATGATTGTTTATAATTACCACAGGTTTGAAAGGGAGGTAGAGAGAGATTATTGAAGATTTCAGGGTTGTGGATAGCTGATGGAAGTAGATCTCAGCATGAGTGGGTGGGATGAGGAGCAAATGGCCAAGGAGAGGGTGACGGGGTGGAGATGGGGGCAGATGAAGGTTCCTTCTGGGGCGGAGACAAAGGTAGAGAGATATTAGGGCGATGATGAAGAGAATGAACTTGAGGGAATGAAGGTTAAGGAAATCCGGGATTGGCATGACTGCAAGATGTTGACGGGGGGGATAGAGACTGATAGTAGCTATTAATTTTCTGAAAAACGAAAAGAGAAGTGTATAGAGATTTGCTACATGGCTGGTGTAGATAGCATGTTATCAAAACGAGCTCACTCTCATATTTAAGTAGATATGGAATTTTTGGTACCAGGTAAAAGCCTCCGTCCTACTTCTGGATGTTACACATTTCCCTTGATCTAATGCTTTGATAAAACCGGGTCTGATTAGTCATTGGTCAGCCAAGGCAAGATGGTCGCCCTCCATTATCCCTAGTTATATTAAAACTCTATCCATTATCATGTACCATCTTTGGGGAAAATACGAAATCACTGAATCGTTAGAGAACTACCCTGACGTCACTGATTTTTGACTTACATGGTTGATTTTGCCCGAGGAATACTAGCTTTGGGCTACAGCCTTGAGAAACTAGTAAAAAGTTGCCGGGCGGCAAAGCACTATGTGGTGAGTTTATATGTTTGCCGGTTATACCCTTAGGGTTAAAGTATTTTTGCCGTATTTTGCCGTATTTTGCCATGGTTTGCCAGAGTTTGTGTTAAAAGACATTGTTTTGCATCATCATACGATATATACATTTATTAGAAGCCGGTAAATATCTACCCAGTTAGCATAACGATATTAAATTAAACTGACTCAAATATTTAGAATATGTCGCCCACTCTCCCAAACATCCAAACACCCCCACCCCGCCACTCCCTTCCGGAACCCTCTCCCAGACCCCATCAACATCAGCTGCTAATATCCGTACGCAAACGCGGCTCTGTAGCCTGTCGGCGATGTAGGCGACTCCGGGCCAAATGCATACATGAAGGAGCAGCGCCTTGTGAAGCCTGCCTTGAAGAAGGCTCCCTCGTTGCACAAGAATGTGTCTTTCCCAAGCGGGGTGACAAGGCCGGAGACAGGTCATACCGGCGAAAGGAACAAGCTTTGTCGACATCCAATGGAAGTGCTATCCATGCACCGGTAGTTTCAGCGATTCCGGCTTTGCTGACTCCTATACCGAAGACATCGGCGTCTGTTTTACCGCCATTACAGGAAGTCCTTGCTGGCTGCAGGACCTTTGTGACTTCATATTTTCAGTTGGGCTTTATCCCAAAATCAATATTTCTCGAAAGACTACAGAACAATCCCGAGGCAATAAGCCCCTTCCTTCTCTGTGCGATTCTTGGGATATCTGCTCGATTTACCCCGGAGTTAGTTACGCGGTACGGATCACCAGCGAGGGCAACGGGCTACTTTTTAGAAGCCGCGAGAGGCATGGTTGGGAGGGAAATGTATAGAGTTGGCTTGGAGGGAATCCAAGGTTTCTTCTTACTGGCTATTGGCCGATGGGGTGATGGTGATAGGCAAGGGAGCAGTATGGATATGGGAATTGCAGTGCGGATGGCCGGACTAATGAAGTTACATTGTGAAGAGTCATATGATGTTGCTGAGACGGATGATGATAAAACGGAGCAGATTATTAGATCAGAAAGTGCCCGGCGCACGTTTTGGATGATTCAAAGTCAGGAGAACCTACATTCAGGATATA
Source organism: Catunica adiposa (assembly GCA_001640685.1). Classification (NCBI taxonomy): domain Eukaryota; kingdom Fungi; phylum Ascomycota; class Sordariomycetes; order Microascales; family Ceratocystidaceae; genus Catunica; species Catunica adiposa. The sequence goes on from LXGU01000199.1 coordinate 32,813, forward strand.
GGACTCCGGCACCATTCCCACTGGATGATATCACGGCTTTGTTGCCGTGTGACGAGCCGGACTTTGCTTTTGGCGCAAGATCGAAATCACGGGCTGCCATGGATGGCACACCACCAGCACGGGCAAATCCAGGTCTTGTTTACGCACAAGACCGTTGTCTCTTCGCTAGTCTGATCCAGGTTCATGGCCTCTGGGGTGCTGTGGCTCGTCGGGCTTGTCGGACAGACGAGGCTATCAAGATGACGGCACCGTGGCGTATTGAAAGCTCATTTGCCGAAATGAGTGATGGGTTGACGAGGTGGGAAGACAGTCTTCCTGGAAGTCATCGGTTCTCGGTTTGGAATCTGAGGGGATGGAGAGCAAGTAACATGCATTTGGCGTATTTGGCTGTCACCATGATCATTAGGCTGAGCCATATTGTACTGAGAAGGATCTACTTAGAAGACATCGTGGCATTCATCACCGAGTCCGAAGAAGGGACAGGATCAGAAAAGGCTCCAGATGGCTTCTGGCACAGAACATCACAAGAGTTATTTGAGAACGTCGAGGGACTGCATGAACAGATTGATGCCTATTTCACTATGCGGGCACCAGATGAAGGGTTTCCGCAGATTTTGGTATTTTGTGTATACGTTTGTGGTTCATTAGCCGCAGAGTTGTGGCGGATGCCCGCCTTGTGTCGCAAAGTATCATCACGAGCCGAATCAATGGCAATGAGAACTTTGGAAGTGCTAAGTGTGCTGAAGCCGGCGTGGCCCGGCAGTGGAAAGTGGAAAGTGGGGATGGCAAGGGGTGGGATGGGCGATGGCGAGGATGACCAGAGATTGGGGACCGGAAGATCGGAGGGTAGGGCGGGAAGTTCAGGGGAGGTTATGGAGACCTTTCCAAATGAGATTTTCCAGGCAGAGATGGCTGCGTTTCTGCAGGGAGATTTGCAGTTTGAGGGGTTGGAGGCTGGATGGGCGGGTGTGAGCGGATAGGTAGGCGGGTGGGTGGCTTCGGGCGGACTGCCCGTATATTGAAACATATCCGATCCCGAGTATCATTAACCGACCGGTCCGTTCTTCTGGAAACCTCATCCGGACTCGAGAAACTTGAGTATATATATATCACTGCCGCCATATCATTTCCACCCCTAAGCAGGTAGGTCTCTCCAATTTCCACTATATGTTATTCAATCACACCTACGACTGCCGCGCATTATTCTCATTTATCATGTGACTCTATTAATTGCCTTCTTGAAAAATATATAAATTTAAAATAAAATAAAAAACAGCCAAATCAATTTTAGGATATTATTTCCTATTATTAAATGACCACAACCTACGGATGCAGCTGCCACGAGCTGTTGATCTCCATTGTATCAACATCTCCATATCATGTTCTTTCCGTATCTGTCTTGGCCGAGATCAATTTGCGCGTTTTTTCTCTGGCCGGGTAGTTGCCGGTCTTGTATGTACAGGGGTCATTATGATCTATATTTGGCAAGGATGTGCTTTCCCTCTGTTCTTGGCTCGAGTCTTAGGATTCTGTTACTGAAGCCCACGCCATGTAAGTTATCCGGGAAAAAACCCGGATGGATGGACGGGAGGGAATAGCAATAATGGAGAGGAGGGGGGTAGATCGGGATAGACCACCAGTTAGGGCTGGGGGTGTGGGGTGTGCTGAGTGCCGGTGGGATGAGCCGGGCTTGTTGGTGATTTTGGAGATTACGGTATACTTTGCAAGATGTGCATGAGCGTTCAGTGTTTATAAATTGAGTGTTAAATAATTGGGTGCCAGTTTGATATTTGAGCTACTCCAATTTATCAATCCCAGAATTACAACGCATACCCGAAAGAGCCAGCACAGTTCCGGGCCAAGTAGATCTAGAACGGGTGACTACTTTCCGGACCTGCAGTCACTTGCCAATGTTAATGTAACGGAAATTATAGCTTCTACCTGACAGCCTTCGCTGGTGTCCTGGTAGTTTAAATTCGGGGAGGTCTTGTCCTTGACGGTGAGACGGTGGTTTATCGATGACGCCGGTTTTTGTGACCTAAGGAGCCGTTTTAAATGGAAGAGTTAGGGGAAATGTGCCGAGCTTGTTTACCGAGTCGTTAGTAGCAAGTTCTGATGTAATAATAGAAAAGCCAGACCCTAATAGTAACATATCCCTACTAAATGCTAATTCTCATGATAGAAAATAATAGTATATTCTTGAACAACATTTATTGTTCATTTATTTACTATCTAGAGCTCATCCTTACCCACAGATTCATTAGCCTCAATCTTGGCTGCCTCAACATTACCCTTCTTAACCATACTAGTAACAATCTCATACACAATCTGCGCTGCCAACAACGAAGTTGTCTCACCGGCATCATAACTTGGGCTGACTTCCACGATATCTGCACCCACAACATTCAACCCTTCGATACCTCTCAAGATACGGATAAACTCACGCGCGGTCCACCCACCCGGCTCTGGTGTCCCAGTACCCGGGGCAAGACCCGGCTCAATGACATCGATATCCACAGACAGGTAAACCGGGTTCTCAGTCCCCAGTCTCTCCATAATGGCGTTTACGACGCCATCTGTCCCAATATCATCAATATCATCTGCCAAGATTCGGAACCACCCTTGCTCGGTATCATCCCGGAAATCCGCATCATCAATACCAGACAGCCGGGTCCGGATTCCACCGTGAACAGAACCATTAGCAATAAGCCCCTCGCTATGTGCCATCCAGAAGAAACTGCCATGAGTGAAGAAGCTCTGAGGGAACGGCTGTCCCGGCTCCGGAATGGGCACCCAAACTGAAGGGTATTTGGCCGGATGCCATGTATCGAGATGGGCATCAAAGTGCAAAACATTGATAGGGCGACCGTAGGCTTTGTTAAGAGCGCGGAGGGCTGGAAGAGCAATACTGTGGTCACCGCCAAGGGACACAAGCTTGGGAGGACCACTGATATGCTTGGGAGAGGTTGTTGACCGCTTTGTAAGCTCGTTAAACCCTTCGGTCATCTGTGCAAGAGCTAGTCCGTTGTCAAAAGGCGACACATTCATGTCACCGCAGTCAATAACCTTGGCCCAGGAAGTGTAAGGGTTGATGCCAGCACGGTGGTTATAACTACGAAACGGAGTTTGCCGCTGAGACCCTGAGCGAATTCCCCGGGGGCCAAAACGGGTGCCAGGGCGGTAGCTGACTGCAGTATCAAAGGGAACACCAATGATGCCAATGTCATACGGCGTTTTCTCCTCAATTAGACATTTGTGGTGGGGAAGATGGGCAAAGGTTTGGATGCCAGCGAAGCCCCACTGTTGAACTGTTGGTTAGATTAAGGGGGTTAGGGAAGGAGTAAGAATAGGGAGGTGAAGACATACGTCGGTACCCCATTTCTCGGAGAGGGAGGGGCCGGTAGGTTCGGCCGAGGTTTCGGTATGGTGATGGCCTTTGTGGGCAGTGGTAAGGCCTAGGGAGGAGACCAGAATGAGTAAATTCTTAGGAATCATTGTAAAATTTGATCCCAGTTAACTGTAAAATTCAGGCCGTGATGATCATAATTCATGAAAGAAGGTAGAATTGCAGTTACAGGATGAGGGGAAGTTATGGGCGTTTTGTAACGAGGGCATTTAAAAGGAACTGATTGGTATTTTGCCAGTGTTTAGCTCCGCATTTACCTTTGGCAACCCTAGTATTCCACCTCCTTCAAGAGATGGATCACCGGTCAGTGACCGTTGGATGGTGTATTTTTGACAGACTACAACATTTATGGTGATGGGCCCGGGATTCGGAAAGACTTTCCGTATACTTGGGCGGCCGCCTCTCCTGGAAGACCAAATATAGAATTACGCCGGTGTTTAAATGAAGGATGCTGGGAAAAGAAACTATGATATATTTGTGTGGTGTATTGGGGACTAAACAGGTTGTAATTTAGCAATACATGTCTGTTGTTATATTGTTATATGTTCACAAATGTAGCGATTATCGGCCTGAACTGGGCAGAGGAAGGGCAGAAGTGGGACTTATGGTGGAGAGACTTGACAGATGAACTTGGGCGCCGACGGCTAGTGAACAACAGACGGATCGAAGGGGTTCCACGTGAGCTTCCCAGGTGACTGTTATCAAGAGCTTTTGCCATTTTGTGTGTAACAAGTATGGGGCTTCATGAGTAAGATATGATGGTTTTAGGAAAATCTAAATTACAATTATCGTTTTATAATGGCGCCTGGTATTTCCGGGGGAAATGACGCTAGTGAGTAATTAACTACAGTTTATGAGAAATCGATTACGTGAGAGAATGCTTGAGAATCTGGGGAACTTGTGGTTGACCCTGGTTATGTTTCGGGGGAGTGGATTGGCCAAGGACCGTGGCGAATTAGTGGTGACAAGACAGACAAGGGAGGTTGAGTAGAAGTTGACGTCAGAGGCAGGCGCTGTCCGAGGCCGAGTGGAATGGAGGACCGAAATATGATAATTATTTGAGTTTTCCTGGCGCCTGCATCCCACTTCGCTCAGCTTTAGAAAACCCAAAAATGTTTACTACTTAGGGGTGGTAGGGTCCGATAGACAATCACGGCTGCCAAAGCTAAGAGAAGCTTAATCTACATTCTCCCGTTACCCGGATTGAGCAACCTGTTGCTGCGTGTTCGGCAGAGACATCCCTGTAGACATCCCTGTGGGGATTCTGGTTGAGGATTCGCTTCTTGGCCATAACCGCCTATTACGGGGGTTATTAGTAGAGATAACCAGCTAAAATACGAAATGAAGGGCAAACCCAAGACACAAGCAAGCATGTGTGTAGTTGCCATGAGGCCTGTTCACCCCAGATATGAGTGGGCCCACGACCAGATAAAGAACGTTGCATGCGTGTAAATGGCGTATGTGTGTTAGTGGATAGATAGACCGGGCTTTGACCAAGGCGTCTGACATATTTGTCGGGCCATGTTGATAGCGATTTAGACACTTGCACAGCTCGGTTTGGAAGAAGGGAGAAACACAAAAACAGGGCCAGAAAAAATACATGACGGATATAACACATAATCATAAGTATCTAGTATAGAAATTAATGATAGACGCGGCGTTAAAATGTTGCCCTATTCTCATTGTAGATACTAGCTTGTCGACGGCCCGGTCATAAAATGTATGTACCTGCCTGTGAGGCTCTTGCTGACTTTTGGCTAAAATGCCTCGAAGTTGGGGTAACTACCTAAACAAATTCTTCGGGTCGAGTCCTGGGCCTAGTCTAATATCCACGCATCGTGACTTCCTATTGTACAATCGAAGTCAGCCGACAACCCAAAAGCGGTAATTATTCACAGATAATCAACGGCGGATGGCTCTCCATTATATTATATAAAGTATTGAGTGGCGGATTGTTATGGGCAAATTTAATAACGATAATCCATGCCCACGCTCTTGAGAGCCAATGGCTGTGGAGAGAATAGACGTGGAAATCACCGACCCGGTCGTCGCTAATAAGTTGGAGAAGGTCTCATTCCTATGGAATATGGTTAAGTAAGCTGACTATCCTTCTAAGGTATCCTATATATTCTTTTTATTTGTATTAGTTCACTTGTGAACCCCAATCTACACACAGACGACATGTCCCGCACAAAACGTAATATATGACAGGAAATCCCCGCCTTCCCGATGCAGCTATTCGGTTTTATGAGCATACATCGACGGCCCTCCATACTAGAGAAATCAAGGGGAAAACAGAGCATACACATGCTTACCCTTAGTTGGCAATATTGGATTGGGGTGGGACTAATCTGCACCGATATCATAATCCACAACTCCGGCTGTATCCACGCAAAAGGGTTACTAGATAGATTGATAATGTAGCCAGAGATAATAGACGGCACCTAAAAACTAACAACCAAAGCCAATTAAAATCGAGCATATCTTATATCCATTAAGGGAACTCACCGCGTTGGCCTCAATTGCCACCAAAACTATGGATCGCCCAAGGTTATCCGCCCCGAGCTAAGGAATCCTTTGTGCTGGCTCCAGACACAGACAATCCACTTTTGTGGAAGCTGGCGCACGTCCTTACGTATCCCAGCTAGGCAAGTCTGTTATCTCTGTAGATATCGATATGACGTGTGGGATGGAATGGCTTGCCCATGCTTCTAGAGATATGGATTTCCCACTCAGCACTGCGTGAACTATCAATGAGAACTCCCATTTTGGTAGTATGAAGCCGGGGGAGTGGGGCGAGGACGGGGAACATGGCGGGAGGCGGGGGGGAGGGGGGGGCGTGTAATCAGCCAAGTCATAGAGATGTGGTTCCTTCCATCAAGTCGATGGCTGTAAGGGCGTTGTGGATTGCATGTACATGGGGGAGGGCTTCTTGTCTTGGAGTAGAACATATTAATATGTGGTGATATCCCGTTCATTATGTCTTGTTTCATTTTTCTTTTCTGTATTTCCACTGCAGATCAGGTTCTCGTACCTCTCTCGAAGCATCTTATCGAGGCCCTTCTTATTATTACTGCTTACTAGAATAGAACCACTGTTTCAGGAAGAATTCTAGAGTATTACCTTTTTTTGATCTTTGTCTCATTTATTTGAGCGCATATATTTTTCTCTATTTTCATCTTTGTCACCCCCTACATCTAACACCATGGGTGTTGCTTCTGATATGGGCAAGTCCTCGAGCTCTGCTGCCTCAATCCACGCTGGTGTCACCTCCGCTCAAAACCAATATACCGAGACCAAGCGCGGTCTCTCGCCCCGCCATGTTCAGCTTATGGCCATTGGTGGCTCCATCGGCACCGGCCTCTTCGTCGGTATCGGTGGTGTCCTGATTAAGGCTGGCCCTCTGTCTCTCCTCCTTGGTTACCTTTTCTGGTCTGTCTGCTTCGTTTGGCCTTGTTATTTGGTTGTTGCCGAGATGGCTGCGTATCTCCCTGTCAAGGGTTCGATTTTTGAACTTGCTGCCCGCTTCGTTGATCCTGCGCTTGGTTTTGCTATTGGTTGGACATACTTTTATGCTTCAGTCATGTTAGTATGTGTTGAATACTCTGCTGTAGCGACTGTCATGGGTTACTGGAACGATCAAATCAATGCGGGTGTCTGGATTGCTATCGCCATGGTTGTCTGTATCCTGTTGAACGTTGTCGCCGTCAAGTGGTATGGCGAGGCCGAGTTTATTATGGCCTCTACCAAGGTCATTATGCTGATTGGTCTCTTGCTTTTCACCCTGATCACCATGTGCGGTGGCAACCCCAAGAAGGATGCCTATGGCTTCCGTACCTGGAAAGAGACCGCTGTTATGCAGTCCTACCACTCTGAGGGTGCCGAGGGTCGTTTCCTTGGCTTCTGGAAGGTTGTCCTGTACGCTGGTTTCACTGTTGCCGGTCCTGATATGATCTCCCTTGCCATGGGCGAGATCCAGAACCCTCGCCGGACCATTCCTCGCGTTGCCCAGCTCATCTTCTATCGCCTTTTGTTCTTCTACGTCATTGGTGTGTTGGCTGTTGGTATCATCTGCAGCTCGCGTGATGTTAACCTCATGAATGCCATTGAGAACGGTGCTGTCGGTGCCGGTGCCTCTCCTTGGGTTGTTGGTATTGTCAATGTCGGTGTCGAGGGTCTTCCTCACGTCGTCAACGCTGGTATTCTACTTTCTGGATGGTCTTGCGGCAACGCCTATCTGTATTCTTCTTCCCGTACTCTCTACGGTCTTGCTCGTGGTATGTATCTACAATTTCTTGACGCTAGGATTTTCAAATTACTGACTAATAATATCTGTAGATGGTCAAGCTCCCCGCTTTCTCATGAAGTGCACTAAGGACGGCATTCCGATCTATGCTGTTGCCACTGTTTCTCTGCTGACCTGCATCACTTTCCTCGTCTGCTCCAACTCTGCCGTTGAGGTGTTCTACTGGTTTGTTGACCTGACCACTACCGGCCTTATCGCCTCGTACCTTGGCATGATTCTTGTCTTCTTTGGCTGGGACCGTGCCCGGAAGGCCCAGGGCATTCAAGATTCAGACCTGCCTTATGTTGCCCCTTATGGTCGCTTGATTGCCTGGGGCTCTGCCATCCTCGGTACTCTGGCTATCATCTTTGTTGGCTTCGACGCTTTCAAGCCTTGGAGTACCCAGACCTTCATTACTGCCTACTTTTGTGTTCCTTACTCGATCATTTTGTTTGTGTTCTGGAAGTTCTACCACAAGACCAAGTTTGTTACTGCTCTCGAGGCGGATCTTGTCAGTGGCAAGGCTGAGATTGACGCCGAGTGTGCTCAATGGGAAGATGGCGGTATCATCGAGAACTTCAAGAAGGAGCTTGCATCCAAACCCTTCTTTGAGCGCCAGTGGATCAAGATGTGGCAGTAAAGGTATGAGGTTTTGGGGGATGTCATACCCATAATCCTTGGGTATCAGAGTTGTTTGTTTTGTATTATTTTACTGTATCGCCATTGGTTCAATTGGCTCTTTGCATACTGTTGTTTTAGCATATACCATTTTTGCTCCTGCTTTTTTCCCTTTATATCTATATATTTACGAATATAAAATCTTAACAAATCAATATATGTTCCTGACTTTCCACGTATTGTTTGCCGATGTAAGTCAGAGATACAATATGTGTGCGTTCTGGCTTATCTCTAAACCCCAGCCTCACATCCTTTTTTTCTTTGTTGACTAAGAGTCCCATGTCAGAACATTAAAGGGTTGCCCGCAGGAATCCTTCACAAAACCGGGGTACAGGAAATCACAGGGCATAGTTTTGGCGGAATATGCTGGTATGGTAGCCCGAGCAGGATGTTGTACATTTGTATTTTTTGTTATTGGTAGGTGAAAATCAGTTGATGATCAGGCTCATAATCAAGCATTTTGATGTCAACTAGGAATTTATCTGATATGTACCGTCTATGTTACTATGATCCTTGAGCCTTACCATGCGCTGATTCAATCGCGCAAGTTACTCCATGCTGTTATCATATAATTGATAAGAGAAACTGCCAGATACGACGCTATTCCCTTTTGGGAAATTCTTATCAGACGTCAATCTACGACAAGATTAACGACATTAGAATGACGTTGAATATCCCATCATGAGAAAGATCTGAATTATTGTCTTGGTAATTCAAGTCCAAGGTATTCTTGTATTGTCAGGCCTAATTATTTCTATACACATAACATATATAATTCATGAATATTAATGAGACCTCATCTTCTCTCTTGCTCTGTTAGGGGATTTGCCAAAAGGGGATCTTTTAATCGAGATGCAAGCCTTCAGCCGATATCTTACTTGGGCTATAATTACCCGTGATAGTATGATGATACAAGAACAGCTTGAGATAAGAGATTTTACACAAGAGATATGAAAATAGTTGAAATACTGGATGTTCTGCCACTATGGATATCGATACACGTAATTTTATTTCATTTTTATTACGAGATCACTATTTCTATTTTTTCATGCATATATGAAGCCTGAATCAAAATGGCCATCCATGATCTCTTCAAGTTGAAGAAACCCTCGCTTCATGTTGAGCAAACAAAGTCGATATTTGCTGAAGGCAATGCTAGGTGGTACGTAAAAGAAAAGCACTATATTTCCTGCAATTATTTTATATAGGAGCCATTATTTGTCCCCTTGAACGTCCCATCACATCTTCCATGTGGTTCCTGTCGAGATCTATCTACCTTTCCCGCCATTTGACGGTCCGTTTATAACCAATAGAGACTCGCTCTCCTTTAACCGGCCAATAATATTTGGAGCTGCACCTTAACGCGGCACTTTTCATGCAGTATTAATACCACATGGAAGGTCAATGGGGATACACCCTGGCATCGGGTGGCCTTCTCCAATTTACTTGTGAGAGGGTGAGCGCATCTAATGGCGGATACTTAACCTTCGGCCTCACTTTCCTATATATAGAGGATCCTGACAGCTAAGTGGCGAGGACTTTTAGATGGAGATCATATCACCAGTTCATTTTATATTGCTATGCCTACCTTTAAAACACAATGAACCTACACCGCTCTACATCTTACTTCTAGAGAGCATGGTAGATATAAGTCACTAACCCTTTAAATTTAGGACTAACAAAGATCTTGATCCTGTACCACCCGATGAACGCAAGTGGGGCATTGGCAGCTTCATTGCCTACTGGATTTCGGATGCCTTTAACGCTTCAACATGGCAGTTTGGTGCGAGTATGATTTCCATAGGACTGACATGGCGGGAGAGTCTTGGTATTGTGGCTCTAAGTTTCTTCATTATTTCGATAGTGGTAAGTTCCCACGCTGCAGCCTTCTACCCCAAAGATAAATAGAGAAAAAAAGAAAAGAAAAGAAAAGAAAAGAAAACAAGAAAACGTCTCACTCGGCCAGTCACCTAACTTATTCCACAATAGATTGCCGCAAATGGAGCCATCGGAGCCATCCATCACACCCCGTTCCCTGTCATTGCGAGAGCTTCCTGGGGATTCTGGGGTTCCTACATTGCCATTATATCCCGTGTCATCCTGGCCATGTTTTGGTTCTCCATCCAGACAATGAACGGTGCTTATACCATCCGGTGCATGATTGGGGCTATCTGGCCATCATTCTTGAATCTGAAGTCACATCTTCCTGCATCTGCTGATATCGACGACGCCACCCTCGGCTGCTTTGTACTCTTTTGGGCACTCCAACTTCCATTTTTATGTCTTCACCCTAATAAGCTCCGCTGGCTGTTCATCCTCAAATCGACTATTGTTCCCATCGCATGGATCACTATGCTCATATGGGCCCTTGTCAAGACCCGCCACGATGACATCTGGAATCAAAAAACAACAATCAAAGGCAGTGCTTATAGCTGGGCTTTTCTTTCTAGTATGAACTCAGTCATTGGGAACTATGCGACACTTTCAGTTAATCAGAGTGACTTCTCTCGGTATTCCCGAGTTAGTGTGTATTGGCAACTCATATATGTTCCCGTTTTACCCATATTCTTCACATTTATCGCCTTTGTTGGTGTTACCGTTTCTTCTGCCGGAGGTGTTCTATATGGAACTATCGAATGGGATCCGATTGCGCTAATCTCCCACTGGGACAACCGGGCTGCCCGATTCTTTGCTGCTTCAACCTTTTGTCTGGCTGCTCTTGGTGTCAATATTAGTGCCAACTCACTAAGTGCTGCCAATGATCTTATGGCATTGTTCCCACGATATGTCAATATCCGTCGCGGACAGCTCATTTGTGCAGTGATTTGCTGGGCTCTGGTTCCGTGGAAAATCCTGGCGAGTGCTGCGAGGTTTTTAAACTTCATGTCCGCATATGCCGTCTTCCTTGGACCTATTGCTGCTGTTATGATGGTTGATTTCTACTTTATACACAACCGCAAGTATGATACCATGGCGTTGTACCAGCCCATGGGTATATACCGTTATACCAAGGGCGTCAATTACCGCGCTGTTATTGCATTTGTGGTCGGTGTTGCACCAAGTCTTCCTGGCTTTATCAACAGTATTAACCCAAATATTGATGTTGGTGTCGGTGTCCATCCCTATCAGTTTGGGTGGATGTTAGGGTTCTTTGCAACCTCTCTGGTATACGCCATTTTGTCGAAGGCATGGCCCGTGAGAGAGACCATGATTACAGAGGCAGTTTTGCCTGATGCAGTTTATAGTAGTAAGGAAGAGAAGGTATAACTTATTATTTGTGTGATAGAATTATGGAGTTCCTCGACAAAGTTGAGACATAATTTGAGGTACTAATGGAAATTTATACAATCTCAATGATTAAAACCAAACGTATTATGAGATGTGGTGTCTGGTCAGTTGATATATAAGAGGAATACAGACCATTGAGATACCCATGGTCTTTAAAGCAACGACTGGGACTTTCCCCCGGTCGACATAATGTTTATTGGTGTTATGCGATGTTGACTGGCCGTATAATATTGATTTGAGTAACGGCGTTCGGTACCTGGCTGTGAGGCCGATAATACACTGGATGGGACGTCCCGGAAGGTGCGGTTCTTTAGGTGCTAGGACACTGCGAGGTCGAAGGAAACGAAGTCACAGATTCTCTGGCCAAGGACAGGTGCCGAAGTGAGAGGTCACTAATTTCCACTAACTACCCCAGCATGTCGCTGTCTTCAGCTCACCATTGGAAGAACAAAACACGCAATGAGTAATACAAAGAGTGGATGAAGAAGCTGCTCCAGGAGCCAACTAAACGCCTAGTGAAACTATTTACATCGCTCAAGATCTGGAACTCCAAATGGATGAAGGGTCTGGCGCAGGGTATAATTGCTCGGGTGTTGGCTGCCTGCTCCGACCATGGCGACTTGAAGGAATATCACCTCCGGTTCAATCATAAAGACGCAGTTCTACAATGCAAGGTTTCAAACTGTAGGCAGGCAAAGACACCTACCCATCCTTGGTGCTGTCCTGGCAATGTCAAGAAACCTAGCGAGTCCTTCGTCAAGACGCTACTGCTGAAAGATACATCCTGCACATATATATCCGAGACGCTGGAATCCAAGTGGAGCCGGTTTAGAGTATGCACTTAGCTTTGTAAAAGCTGATGAGTTTGGTTTTTGGTTTGGTTCAAATCATTTTTCCTATTCATTTTTTTAATATTTCTTCTTCTTTTATATAGTTGTTCAGGTAGATGTCTATGTCAATGAGTTGGAAGCCGCATACAGGCTTTCTTGGGATGCGTAAGTCTCCGGACTACCGTCTCCCGCTTGCGGAAAGCTCATATATAAGCAGTACAGACGGCCTTACACTCTGTCCGGCAGCCAATCTGACGTCGCGTCATCTAAACGAGATTCACTGACGTAACTTAATAAATCAATAAATTAATTAAGCCAGTACTCGATTAATATACCACCTGGCATGGGCCGTGGACTGCATATGTAGTAGTGGAGGGGCAAATGTGTGGGAGTTATGCAAATTGTTGGTATAATGTGAGTGGGTCGAGGTGTTCGTTTCACGGTAAGTAAGCAAAGGAGCGGAGTCATAAGCCTGGGACGGGAGAGTACGGTCAGTTCCAAACTCAAGTATGGTTTAAACCATCTTTGGTTTTTTTCTTTTGGAGTTCTTTTTTTGGATCTTCTTTTGCTAGCATGTGGATTTTCTAGATACTAACAACCCTCAGTCCCATCAGCCTACTATTCACACCCCCCGCGTCCCTTAATTCACTCCTCAAACCTCCCGTCTTTCCCAATCTTCTCGGCCTCTCATGCTCACCAGCGCATTCTAGCCTACATCCGGTGCCCCTTCGCAGTCCGTTGCCGCGGATTGTGGACACCCTCTGAACCTGCCGGGTCCTTCGTAGAACGGGATTTCGGGCTCTGGGGCATTCATCAGAATCGAGGATGCTAGGGGATTGTGGAGAGGGCCATGAGGGAGGGGCGGACGACGGCTGTGAGACGGAGGCATCTGTTGGGGATTGGGGTGGCAACGAAAGAGCTGGCCTGGAGGATATCAGAGTATGAGAGTTGGGTGGCAGGTGGGGAGGGAAGAGGTTGGAGGAAGGAGTGGAAGGAGAAGAAGGGCATGTTCACCGGAAGATTTAGGGGTAGGAGTAGCTGGAGGGTTTAAATGTGCTTGAATGCGAATTTCTATTTTTGGGCGTTCTTAAATGTTTTTTTTGACTAGATAAAATGGGTATCTGAATAAGTGTTGGTCAAAACAAGGCAAATATCTGCTTCGATATCATTTCCTCATTTTCATAATACCAGTATTCTTGATCATCGGTATTTCCCGTACTCCATGTTCCCACTTTCTCATATCCCTCCAAATCCACATAATCCTGACATTGCACTTTATGCTTTGATCTTTTCAACAAGAGGCCGACATTGTAATCTGTGGCTGTCCACAGAACATGAGTAACGGCTTCTTTTCCATCCAACCCAGAATAATCCGCCTTAGCTTTGTCCCAATCAAACCCCTCCTGTAGCTCCTCGACCAGAGTACACTCCATGATTAGAGGGTTGGTCTCCAAATCTATCTTGGTGATCTTCGTGTCCTTCTCATAATCCAAAGCTTCGGACCTTTGTGGCCACCTGTGGACTTTCCAAAGAGCAGTTTCCCACTCCGTTTTGTTCGTATAGTTTATGGCAAAACCCTTGCACCCTTTATGCCGGAACCACGCCCAAGAGGGAGATTCCAGAAATTGATTCTGTTGATGACCTGGACAAATGAAGCTCAAATAATAGAAAAACTGAGTCTGATTTTGGAAGATCCCACAATAGAAAGTATCGTTTGCTAGTTTCTGTCTCTCTGTAATCAGCCCTGCAATAGCTGGCATCATGTCTGTCGGATTTGTCAAGTCCGTACGCACATACTCATTCAGAATTGTCGGCCAGTTGAGTTTTGTGGGATCCACAGAATCGTCGCTAAAATCGCAACTGATATTGTGTTCCATATGGGGGCAAAAATAAATAATTTGTTCCCAGTTAAATTGCAAGCGACGATTAGAAAGTATCCTTTCTTGTATTACCCAACCTCGCAACCACAATGGAATCAGGTCGTAATTGCTAGCTATGCCGAGGATACGGTGTTGAATTGGGATGAAATCTGTGTTTCTCTTTAAAGCCCGTTTGCGTGATTTGCGGGTGTGAAAGATGTTATGTACATCATCATAACCTTTGTGATCCTTACAAGTCTTGAACCTCCTTTTATTAGTGTCGGGGTCTCTTTCTACCA